>JAVDPK010002693.1:100465-113369 GCA_034780415.1 Cichlasoma orientale | reverse complement strand
GTGTGTGTGTGTGTGTGTGTGTGTGTGTGTGTGTGTGTGTGTGTGTGTGTGTGTGTGTGTGTGTGTGTAAAAACATTATCCTAGCTGATAAACCAGAAATAGATTTTTCTTTCACAATCTCAGTGTGACTCAGGATGTTTTAGTGAATAGACAGCCTGCAGAAAAGATGTCACACACTGAACTAAGATGCTGAATGGATTATGTACTGAAGGTGGGTGTTATGTTAGACATGTGGTAAGAATGGGTTGACAAAATGCTAGTAAACCCTTCACTGGAAGCACCAAAACAACAATCAGTGTCACTCAGGCTTCTAAACTTTTGCACCTCAGCAAGAGACGCTTTGAAAAAGAGTTCTGTTTTATCTTGTTTCTGTCATGTGGCACGTTGGTTATCGATAGCGGTGCATGTACTGCGTAGCGTATGCGTCTTTTTTCTTTTCCTTCAGCTCACTTAATGTACAGAAAAAATGTTATCAAATGAAATTCAAGCTGTCAGGTGTCCCTGCTCCTGTAGCCATGAAAGCACATACTGTATATACAATGGCACTCAGTTAGGGAAAGCACACAGCATGTCATATTGCACAACTCACACAATGCAAAAAATGCCATGTTGTCAGTGTCAATGAAAGTCAAGTGGGAGAATACTGTATCAGTGTCATTGCTTGGTATATTTTTATATAATTCAATTCAGTTAAATTTTATTTATATACTGTAGCACCAAATCACAGCAAACACTCACCTCAAGGTGCTTTATATTGTAAGTTAAAGACCCTGCAATGATTACAGAGAAAACCCAACAATCAAAATGACCCCCTATGAGCAAGCACTTGGCGACAGTGGAAATGAAAAACTCCCTTTTAACAGGAAGAAACCTCCGGCAGTCATCTCGGTTGTGGGTGAGGGGAGAGAGATAAGACAAAAGACACATTGTGGAAGAGAGACAGAGATTAATAATAATTAATGATTAAATACAGAATGGTGCATTGTTTAAACACCACTTTGCATTTAATAGTGAAGAGTGGTGAGTGAAAATAAAATATTCGGTGCATCATGGGAAACCCCCGGCAGCCTAGGCCTATTCCAGCATAAGTAAGGGAGTGTTCAGGGTCATCAGATCCAGCCCTAACTATAAGCTTGATCAAAAAGGAAAGTATAAGCCTAATCTTAAAAATAGAGAGGGTGTCTGTCTCCTGAATCCAAACTGAGAGCTGGTTCCACAGAGGAGGGGTCCGAAAGCTGAAGACTCCCATTCTACTTTTAAATACCCTGGGAACCACAAGTAAATGTGTGTGCTGGATGTGCCAGTACATTTTTTAATAGTCTTCTTTCACCCTTTTTTGTCTGGTGTGATTGTTAAAAGAAATAAAATGTCAAGAATATATTCAACCACTTCTTGATCAAATGAGAAAAGACTTTGCTACTGCCTGAACTGAACTGTGACAGGGTGTAAATTGTTTTATTTATTTAGCAAATGGATTGATCACTTTTTTATTTAATAGGTGGTTGTAATAGCTAAAGGTAAGCAGATATGAATGAGAGATAATGTAATGGGGAGTAGTATAGGGAAAGTGCCTTAGCAAATCCCAATGCAGAATACCGCTGAGGCATAAATGCAAGGAGTAAACAACAACATACACGTACATGTAATGTCACTGTTCATTTTGAGATCACCTATTACACATAATATATATATTTGTAAGGCTTTGAATGTTATTAAAAGAATTCTCAGACGCTTTATGGTTATTGATAATCCTGGTCTCGTAGGCAGTTTAGTACGTTTAGTATAGTACGTTTCATCCAGATTGATCAACACGTCTAGGAGGAGTTAGAGAACAGACATACAAACATACACATGTTAAGATCATTATATAGATTATATGCCAAAATAGTGTATAGTGTCAATAATGCAGTAGCTACTGAACACTTCAGTATCATGTCCTTATGTTTTCTGCATTTTATTAAAGCTGATGTTTACATGGTGTTTAAATTAAGCCAGTGAAGGAGGAAAAAGCTGCAGTACCTCTAGTGGCCACTTGAGGCTGGCTCTAAAAGTGAGTCAGTCCCCACTGAGTCCAAAATGAAATACATGTTTTAAAGCTTGTACTAAAAAAAATGGTCTTTGCAGTCAGTTTCTCCATTTGTGACAACTTTTTTATAGAACTCACTTTTTTAACTTTTCAAGTTATGCGTGATCGACATCCTGTAGCTGCTAGCTGTCTGCTAGCTGTCATTTCAGCTAATTGGAACAGATAGCGTGCTACTCTACCATCTCATTAAATTATTATATTATATTAGAATATAATATTAGAATTATATAATATATACTTTGGGTCTCAAAGAAACAAGATGTTGATAGGGTGAAAACTATGGAGCCATGTTTCATTTAAGGAATTACAAATGCACATTAAAAGGCGATGTTTGACAGGAAATGGAGTGTGTGCTGCTTTCTAATAACTAGCTTTACCTCAAAGACGCCTGAACTGCAGTATTTTTTACACTGTTATGACAGGACCAGCTCAGAATCAGATACAACACTCTTATACATTGCCTGTTGTTTGCTGTTAACACTCTCAAGAGGTGGAGGTGAAGGCTAATAGAAAGCGACAGCTCCGAATCAAAATAGATGGAAATAGTTTCTGGTCATGACTCATACCTCATTCATTTTTAAGCACGATGAAACCCTGTATTGGGTGCAGAGTTGTTTGAATGAGTGAAACCGGGCTGCAGCTACTCAGCTGAATGTGGGACCGAAGTACAAATGATTCTTTAAACAGAGTCGTACCAAATTTATCAGAGCAAGAGCATTTATGCTGAAATGTAGCACAGATATAGTAAATCAGAGCTGTGATAGGACATGATAAGAATCAGTTTCTTTTTGTTTTAAACTCAGAAGAATGGAGGATTGTAGTTTTGTTGCATCATCACAAGAAGTGTTCAAACCTTTCTCGAGGCATATTGTGACACTATCCTCCTCATTTGATTTTTTTTTTTTTTTTTTTGGTAACTGCAGTTTCAGCTATACTGGCTTCACGACTTTCCTCCGCTGCCAAACACTTTTGAGTCCAATTCATCACACAGTGTTTTCAGCCGACGAGCCTATCAGAGCCTTCTGTGCTGTTGTTACCAGGGTGAATGATGATGAAACAGGGGGCCTGTTGCTATGAAAGGATTGCTTGTCACATTGTGCATCCAGAAATCAGTAATCCTCAAATGTTTGTAGATCAAATTACCGGAAAATTATACATAACAAAAAGCTTATATTGTCCACTGACATAACTAGTAGACGATTGTTTTTAAAGGTGAGGTGTATGATGTAATTCTTTCTCATATTAGACGTGACAGAAGTGTTTTCCCTCTGAATGGTTATTGTTTATTATTTGCATGGTATTGGTTGCATGTAATACTGGGTTAATCTTAACAGCTGTGACCTGAATAGCACTCCTGAAACAAGGCCATAAAAATTTCTTATGAACTGCATTAACGTAAAAACGTATTGGGGAAAAAAGTACAGGTGTGGAGTATTAAAACTGACAAAAGTAGTATGGTTGTAGGTGTTAACTTACTGACTGGGGACGTGCTGCAGTTGACTGCTCAAGGGAAACTCTCCCACTCGGCTATTAATTTATGCATTTTAAACATATGCTTTCATGTTGTTTACAGCAAATTTAGACCCTACCATCCAAATGTTGTAGCAGAAACTCATGAGACGAGTCAATGTTTTTCCAATCCTCTATTGTCCAATTTTGGTGAGCCCCTGTGAATTCTAGCCTCACTTTCTTTACGATCAGTTTCCCGTCTGCACTTAGAATCCGACTGCCTCCTTGAAGTGTTTTTTTTTTTTTGAGAAAGTACTTTAGCACAAATGACATTTTGAAAGTAGTTTCGGAGCTGTGTGCCAATGCAGACTTTAAGCCTTTTTAATTGTTAATTGCATTGTTGCGTTGTTTTTTGACTGAATCGCACAGCTGCATAACAAAGAGAACTCTTAATGAGGGGTTTGCAGAAAATGTTAAAATAATCCATATTAATTCCAGCCCATAACATTTTTATCATATGCGGCAAAATATCACAGTAATTGGTGTTTGACAGTTGCAATAATCTTCCTCTATCCCCCATAATAGCAGCCCACAGTGTGTGTTTATGTCTGTGTGTCTGCTATTGTGCGCTTGCTTGTGTGAGCAGCTCAGAAATTTCTGTCTGTCTGCAAGTCTCAATTTGATTATGTAAAACAGTCTCCACAGAGCTCATTATTTAACTGTGGAAAGTATGTGGTCAGAGGTGCACGAGGGATCAGCACTGTGAATTTGCTTAGGATGGAATTCTATGTAAACAAAATAAAACATCTGCTGAACTTTCTCAACTTATATGCACATGGAGTCACACTCAGAGTATGATTTCATGTATGAAAAACGTGAATTAAAAGATAGAGGAGTCACCACTTTGGCAGAACATGTGTTTTTCATGATGAAGTCATACCCTTCTGTTGCTCTTTTGTGTCCTGTGTCCTGCCAGCAGGTTCGCATTTAGGGCAGCCAATTAATAATGTCCTTGAGTGGGAGACTGACACCTCAGGTTGTGTTATTAGTGAGACAGATCTATCACTTTCAACTTTTCAACTTTCAAGGTTGTAAATATGCATATTCTTTTCCTAAACCTAACCAAGCAATTACCATTCAAGTGTCTAAAACTAATCAGCAATTTAAAAAAAAGGAAAGAAACAAAACAACCACAACAGTACGCAAAACACAATTTCCTAAATGACAAACTAGCAACAATCTCAATATTAAGAAATAAAGGTTGGCTCAAGACTTTTGCACAATACTGTAGGTCACTGGCAAATATTGACATGGCTCGTGCATCGAGTCATCAATGCCAGTGTGTTATGCATCTATGTGCATCTATGTGCATAACACATAGATGTAGTTGCATCTGACAAAACTGCTTTATACTTCACCTCGGTATGCGAGTGTGCTGAAAGTACTGATAATAAGACAAACATGATTAGTAACTCATAAAGCTCGAGTAATGAAATCCTTTAAGTGCTGCATTAATTAATAACATATTCTTCAGGCATGAAGTGATGCATGAGATGGTGTTATATTACATGCTGGTGCTACTTTATGTGGTTTTGCATGAATTAATGCTTTTTATCATGTGAATTCATGAGAATACATGCGCCATTATGTAGAGGTTCATACACACATATCATTCTGTCACACTGGTCTTCACTTCCCTCCATTTTTTCATTGTTCTACACTGTAAATGAATCCTCACTTGAAATATGTCTGAATCAGCGCCTCCTCAAGGTCAGTGACAGGGACTCACATATTGAATAAACTAGCAATGACACACTGGGGAGTGGACACATTGTTATTATTTTGTTTTTTTATTATCCTCTGAAAGTGAAACAGTAGATCGAAAAATAATTGGGGCAAAACAGATAATATCTTACAGCGAAGGTACATTAATAGTACTTAATATTTGAATGCATATCAGCATAAAGTTAAAGCTAAAGTTGCAGGCTTTCAGAATATTAAATAAGCAGCAAGATGAAAGATGTGGTTAATTTCTTGTCCTGTTGATGCATGAATCAATGTCAGAGGTAGAAGGCTTCTGAATAGATACCTCAGTGTGTGCTGAATATAACCATGTGAAAAACAGTGCTTTGAATGTAAACTAAACAATAACGCCAACTGTCAGTGTGCTCCACATAAACTTGAACTTTGAAATTCAGCTTGCTTGAAAAACGACAACAACCATTATGTTTGAGTGACTGCAGGGGGCCGGCTTCATCTTAAATATTAAGAAATGAGAATTTTGCTCTATGCCCAGAGTAATTTGAACTTGCTCTTTCCCTCTTTTTTGATTCCAGAGCAGGATCGCTGTTCAGCCTTTTTGTTTTTACAGAGAAGGGTTTTGCAACTCATTGAATCTTGCTTTATTCCTGCAGCACAGAAGGAAAATGGTCTCAGGAAGAGGTGCCAGGGGAAAATGAGTGATAGTTATAGAAAGAGAGGCTGGGAAGTTACTGTAGCTCTCAAGTGCATGTACCTCAGTGAAGAAAGAAAGAAAGGGAAAGAGTTGGAGGCAGATCAGACATTCAGTTAGTGCAGGAGATCAGGTGTCTCCATGCAGGGCTAAAACAGAGACAGACTCAGGTGAATCCATTCTGCCATATGTAAAATTTGTTAGGTTACCTGTTTGTGAGTGTGTTTGTTTGTGTGTGTGTTTATCTAACTTTGTGTTATTATTTATTTGTCTGACCCTAGCTACATGTCAGGCTAAGCTTGTAGCAGTTGTTCCCACTCACTTCACAGTGAAACATACTGATCAAAGTTAACCGCAGCAGCTGCCGAGCTTGGCATAACGATTTCTACTAATTATTACTCACTGTATTCCTGACAGGGAACTCTGAAGTCTTAATCATATAAAAGCAAATAAATTAGTTAGGTAACAGTAAACAGTGAGGATGTTATTTAATGGGCCTGTCAGGAGTGGGAATGGACCCAGAGGAGATACTTTACTTGAGTCTGTGTGCTGTAATTAGGTAGGGGAAGTATACAGGGTACATTTATTTAAATAAAATAAAGTTTGAAGCTCCAAATGTCCTCTATTTTTTGTGGTAATTCTAAAAAATAAAGGAAAGTTAAATAATTGTATGATAATTCATGCAACTAATGCCAAACAGAAGTAAACTGGTTACACAGTGTCTGCATCAGACACGGGTCAGCTGTGTGCACTTCATAATAATCATGGTTGAGCTCCATTGTTCAGTTTCAGTGAAACACTAAATTTGAATTCCCACTGTTTTTCATACTTTGTTTTGTAGTCAACTTTTCTGTGCTGGGGTGCCAGGTTTTTGCAATAGGATGTCCAACTTGGCAACAAATATACAAACAATAAAAAAAAAAAATTGCAGTTTTAACAGTTGGAATCAGCTCAGTGTTGGCAAACGTTTAGTCTGTAACGAATGCTTTTTAGTGTGAGATTGTATCTGACAAAGTTGATCTGGAATGTCTTAAGAAAAAAATGAACTATTGAAAGTGTCTCGTTCTTTAATACGTGCCTTTAAATTTAATTAAGAAGAAAAAAAGTGTGCTTTTTTCCCCCACAAAATTTCATTTCAACATTCTCCTACACAGCATGATCATCACTGCTGCAAATGGTTTAAAATAAGCCTCTGCCTAAGTTTAATTTGATCATTCAGCCGATTTCTATTTCTTTATTATGTAGTTCTTTTGTCAGTGGAGACTTTTTGTTTGATTCCTCATAATGCTGTCACATCAGTTGCCCCAAGATGTCCTTTGGCTACCTGCAGCACAGTAATTCCCCTTCCTGCAAGGACATTAAGAGAAACTGAATAATGAACCAGCAGAACCCATTTATGACTCTTTTGGACTTTGCTGAACTGTAATTCCTGCCTAATTGTTGAGAATTATGTTGAAATTACATTACATTACACTGCATAATTACATTACCAAACACATTAGTGTCTAGCATACCAATGACACCTCTTTCTTGGCACTGAGCAGGATAGCTGCAGAAAAACCTTGAACCCCACCTAAAGCTTCTTAAGCTTTTAAATTGTTTCCAGGATGAAACTCTTTAAACCCTGCAGGTGTTTCGGAAGCATAAGTCCAACCAGCCGTGTGCTTGTCCTAACTCAGTCTCTGCATGAATCTCTGTGAGTCCCCAGCACCAAGCTGCTCGCAGATGGCGCCTCCCTTACTGTGCCTATCGACTGCAGCTCTGCCCTGCTGCAAATCAATACTGCTGGGCTACTGTGAGAGAAGAGCGCTGATGAATCAGGGGAGTAGGGGTGCCCCGGAGGGAGGTACCAAATCAAGGGAGGATGGCTTAGGATGGGGATCTTAATGTAGGAAAGAAGAAATGGACAGAGGAGTGAGGAAAAGTGACAAATTAAGAGGCACAATGAAGAGATGGAAGTAGGAGTGGTAGACAAGAGTAAAAAGAGGAAGAGAGGGAGTACAGAACGATGATTCATGGTAAAATAAAGGTTGGATGATATGGGGAAGAAAATGGGAAGATGAATACAACTGCAGCTAAGAGGAAAAGCAGCAGACAGAGCAGGAGGGGCACCAAGGAAAAGAATGAATTCTCCTTAAGAAGGTAGGCAGGGACAAAGGGGACAAAGAGAGAAAGGAGGACAGAGAAAAGGGAGAGGTTAAAATGAAAGAGGACTGAGGGGGGAGAGGCAGACGGACAGGATGGGGGAGAGAGGAAGTATCCCAGTAGGGTTTTCCGCAGGGTGAACTCAGCCAGAGTGCAAGGCACGGTGCAGAGCTGAGCAGTAGGTCCTGAATTATTAAACACAATATTTTGCAGCTGAGCAAACGGCTACAGCAATGTCTGCCGAGGAGACAAGGACTGTGTGTGTGTGTGTGTGTGTGTGTGTGTGTGTGCGCGTGTGTGTGCTTGTGGATTGAAATTTAGCTTGAGCTTTTTGGCTAAAGGTCTTAATTTTTGATACTTTATGTGCAAGTGCTTGTTGTTTTATGGCTTTCTGTGTGTGTGTGTGTGGTTGTGTGTGAATGGCCATCAGAGGGTGTGTTTGTCTGTCTAAAGCTGCTAATTAGTGTGAAAGCAGCATCCTGAGGGCTTTTGTTTTTAACTCCCTGCCCCACTGGAGAGTAACAAGCAGTTTAAGGTGTACATGTTCAGAACCACAAAGGAATACACACACAAACATGACGTTATTAATGGGTTTATTTACTGAAGTACTTTCAAGTCACACTCCTGTTTTCTATCAATTAGGGTTAAATATCACAAAATAGTTTTCTAAGAGGCAATATGTTTTTGAGTTAATGTAAGGCTAGTCATTTACATTGATTTATATACCACACGAGTGTGTGGCCTTACAAAGCACAGGTTGGAGACACCTACAGACTGTAAATCGTAGATGGACGTAGCCACCATGATGTCACCCACTGGTTTTGAATTCTGCAGTTTGAATGTTTGATTAACAGGTGTGCACACCTAAGCACAGCTATCTGCCTGTGAGGTTGAACTTTTTTCACTCTATAGATTCCAAAACCCCGAGAAGCTGAGCCATGAAATTTGGCACATGTGTTCTTTACTCTTCAAGGAGGTGCACCATGATATTCATATTCCTGGATGTTTAGTACCCTTTACACACCTTGGCTGTATTTATCTGAAGTGGGGAGTAAACAACATTGAATATTTCAGGCTGCTAATGTTAATATATGCTAATGATATGTAACCTCTTTCTCATGCCTGATTGGCTTAGCCTAATCATGTAATCATAATGTGCTTGTGTGATTGGCAATATTTACTTGACCATTGTTGACTGAAATGGAGAAACCGGGAATTCCCCATATCTAGCAACTGACCTAGGTCAACGAACAGCTGGCAGTAGCTAGATAGTGAGAAACTGGGGAATCCTAAATTTCTAGGTAAAGAGCCAGTCTATTTATAGTAGCATCAGTTCTAGGCACTTCTAGTATAGACCCTTGTACAAGAGTCCAGCATGTACTTCCTCAAATTTACTATGGGGATTTTTTGTGTCTGTTCTAGGATGCGGTTACCAAAATATATTTGTAGAAATGTTAAAGATAATTCCAGAATCTTATACAGCATGCTTAAAATAGTTCCAATTTAATGAGTACTGTTAATATTGAAAACATATTTTTGCTGGAATATATATTATACCTTTATTAACCCAAGGGTGACTAAAAGTATTTGGATAAAAGTTTAGGACAAGGCCTCCAAATTGGGGCAAAATTGTTTTTCAGAGGGTAATAAGATGTCTGCTGAAGGGTTTTCAGTTATGAAATGGGGGGGCTGTAATGTTATCCTGACTCCTATATTAATTTTACATTTGCAAGATTTGCTTTCACCAGTGTTTTGGTTCGGGTTACACACCAAGATTACTTGGTTAAGATTAGGAAAAACACTCTTTTCCTAGCTTAGCCCCGCCCTTAAAGGTGATGTCACCAGAGCACATTTTACATGCGTTTCCTCACAATAAACCATCTCCTTGTCTCCCTGAATACCTGATGTATAATTGTTTATTCAATTCTTTGATGAATTTCTTTGATGGCGCATAAATCTAGTCCTGTGCTTACTCATAAATTTGTATCTTGATTCATCAATATTTGATTTGAGTTATAAGCCATAATCATCTAAATTAAAACCCAAAAGGTTCTGAAATATTTCACTTTATGCCCAATAACTATGGAACACATGAAGATAGTCAAATTTTTTGAGACGCATTTGTATTTGCACTTTGTTTTCATTTTCAGCGCGAGTCTTTTGCATTCACTTGCAGCAGGTCACCTTGCACATTGTTAGTCAAAGTTTGTTTTGCTTTGATTTTCCGCCGCAGATAGTAAAACAGAAATGTTCTTTTCCGCTGGAACTCTGTTGCACAATTTATGCCCAGACAGGTGTATTTGCATAAAAATCTTGTTAAGTCCAACTATAATGATGCATAATTTCTCCTCCCTGTCAGCTCTCCTCCTTCTGTGTTCCCTCTCCCTTCCTTCTGCTCTCTGTCCAGCTTTTTTACTCCCTTCTCCCTCTGGCGCTTTACTTACCCACCTTTGTTTACCAGTCTTTTCTCTTTATTACATTGTGCAAATAACAGATCTACCAGCACCATGTTTTAAAATTAGCTGCTGTTGAACCACATGGCTACAATTCAAACATTATGAATCCCTTTCCTCATCTTGGGACCGTTAAGTGGCTTTCTTCAACTTCAATATGAGGAGTCTACTGGAAGATATTTTCAAAGTGCAGATGAGTCACCTCGATTAGATTAGGAGCTCAGGGAGGCATTGATTGGCAGTGATGAGTGCCTCATACAATCTCATCTTTCTCTCACTTTAATCTCTCACCTTTCTCTGTCTGCTGCTCTCTCACCCGTGCTGTCTCTCTGTCTCGCTGTGTCACTCTATTTGTCCATCTGCTGCCCTTACTGCTTCTTTCTCATCCCTCCGTCTCTTTCACAGTCTCCCAGATTACTCCGTTCCTCCGTTTGATGTAATTGAGTTTCACGTCCCTGAATTGAGCTCTTGCCCTTGAGGAACACAGAGGAGCACATAATTACACTTCTATTTAGTTGCAACTGATTCTGCTAATTTGATACAGATTTTTTTTCTTCATACAATCAGTAACACGGGTGATTTGATGGATAAAAAGCAACCGTTGTGGAAAGTGATTCGGTGGATCTACTATATATCTCAGCAGACGGATGGACCGAAATGAAACAGATTCTTAGCTGTAACATAACAGCTATTTACAGATTAGCTTTAAACTAATCATGGTCTTTCATAACTTGATTACTACAACAATGGCAACATTAAGTTGAGTGTTTTGCTACTAGAAATGGAACTTGAGAACCACTTCTGGGTGAGAATTGGGCCCAAATTGTCCAAACCATTTGGCACTGTATACCTCAAAAGTTATGTTCCTTTTACCAGTCCTGGCATGTCATCTGGCAGCCGTCTAATGCAAAGTAATGATGTCGAATTCATGGTATTGGCGCTTTTGCACATGTGAATTATGGGCAAGCTTTTTCTCTCTCGCTCAAGGATAACTGAAGGATAACTGAATCTGTACACAGGTTTACTGAAAACCTGTGTACAGATACGTTTTTCCACATAAAAAATTGATGAGAAATCAATAAGGCAATCAATAGTGAAGCAGACCCAATCAATGGTAGCACTGGTATTAATAAAAAAAAAGCGTATGCAATTACCAGTTATCATCCCCTTTTATAAAGTTAGCTGACACATTAATTGCGCGACACCTCGTAAAGATAATTATCATCACAGAAAGCTCAAAGCTGCTCCCCGTCACTCTCACCAGTTCCCCTCGGAACAATTGTCACAAAGACCAGATCGCTTTTACTTGATTATTGCTGATCTAATAGAAATAATGCTATCTCGGATTCCTTACTCGTTCCAGAGCTCTTGAGCTTATCAAGTAAATACCTCTCTGAGGTTCAATTTTGTTTTAATTTTAGGTTCTATCCAAAGACAGATGTACGCTTTGAGTCTGAAAAGTGAAGCCAGTGCAGCAGTGCCTTGGCCAGCAGGGGCTGACTCCTCTGATTGTAAAATGCAATGTTGTCATACAGAAGTCTAAGATAAAGCTTTAGTTCTTCTGATTGACAAGTGAGTTTCTCAGTCATCTGCTGAATGCAGCTGACTAAATGAGGGACTTCATAAACCACTGGTTGATGTCACAGTGACTTCATCCATCTTATACAGCTTATACAGTCCACTTCTATGACTTTCTTTCTTCACTCTCTTTTCCTATTGCAGAAACTATGACTCTTCTTCTTTTGCTAGACAAAATTTCAAAAGTTACTCCAGTTGTTCAGTGCCCAAAATTAGCAGCAAGCGATCCTTGGAACTGCATACAGAAGCAAATCGTTAACAATGAAAAGTCAGAGCAAAAAGAAAAACGTGTATATTGACCTTTAAATTTTAAAAGCATGTGGCAGCTTAATGAACCTGATGTCGCATGGAGCGTGCACCAAGCAGAAATTGAAAGAAACTAATTTAAAAATGCACTAAAAGCACTAACAAAGCATTAAAAAGGGCAAATGTATTCTATATACTCTGTAAGCTCTTATTATGTATATTTTCATTTCTGCACATTGTCTCAAGCAGAGGACAACATAACTCAGAAACTATTGATAGACATCACAAGTGCTTCTATCGTTTCTCACTCACTGGTCCTCAACACCCCCACGAGTTCAAAGCTTGGTCTGGAAGTGATGTCTGATCAAATGCTGCTTCATACACGTCCTGCTTATAATCAGTGATCAGTGCCAAGGGAACATTAGAGACAGAAAGTCAGAGAGAGAGAGAGAGAGAGAGAGAGAGAGAGAGAGAGAGAGAGAGCGAGAGAGAGAG
>JAVDPK010002693.1:89239-100365 GCA_034780415.1 Cichlasoma orientale | reverse complement strand
AGAGAGAGAGAGAGCCAGAGAAAGAGCGCCAGAGAGAGAGAGAGAGAGAGAGAGAGAGAGAGAGAGAGCCAGAGAGAGACAGAGAGAGACAGAGACAGAGAGCCAGAGAGAGAGAGAGAGAGAGAGAGAGAGAGAGAGAGAGAGAGAGAGAGAGAGTATTGGTGTTTTAGTGCTGGCGCTGGCCCCAGTTCTTGTATAACTCACTGATAATTGGGTTTTTACTGCTGCCAAGTAGTAACCATTGCTACAGCTATGACCTATGCAGGTAATGAGTCTGAGTGGACTGTAAGGAACATAGAATAGAATAGAATAGAATAGAATAGAATAGAATAGAAGTCTGTCTGGCCTTTGTTAAACTGTACGATTGTTCAGATTATGGTTGTGTTTTTCCTCAGAATAAATACTGCAACACAGAAGAATGACAACTGAGAATTTCCCAGCTGTTTGGTTTCTCTGAGCAAACAAACTGTTTCTGTGGAAACACGACACACATATACATCACAGTACATCGTTTATAGTGTTTTTGCTCCTGTTCACCTGTCTCTGCTTTCTTCCTGTCTTTTTACACTTTACCCTCTGTCTTCTGTTTCCTCACATACACGTTTTCCTTCAATCCTCTGCTTCTCCTTCTCCTTCTCTCAGTGTGTCCTCCTCATTTATTTTCTACCCCCCCTTTCTTTTTTCTCCCTTTTCTACTCCATTTCCACCATGCTCTGCCTTGCTTCCCCTCTTTGTTTCCCCAGTCTTGTTAGCACTGGTCATGCATGCTTGACTCCCTGATTAACTAACAAACCAGAGGATGTTACACAGAATTGTGTCTGCTCACCTCAAGAGAGGCATCGATTTGCTGGCAGGCGGTAACCACACAGACGGCTGGCACATCGAAACGAGCTTGAGACCAGAAACAGGAGAAATGAATACATGCTGGAAGAAGAAAAAGCCTGCTATTTAAAAAATGAGCAGTTTTATTTAGGGGAGAATTCGGTCTTCTCTGTCTGAGTGCATGTTTAAATAGGAGGGGCATGAAGTGAAAGACAAATACGAATAATAACAGTAATAACAAATGAGTTAATAGATGGCACAGGCAAAGCGACCAAATCCGTTCTGTGAAGAACTGAATACATTTTAAATGCAGCAGAAATCTCAGTCTCACTGTATACATGAATGCATGCATGCATGTGTGAAAACTGCTTCCTCAGTGAAAGTGTTGTTAGCATTGCAGCTTGTATTTGAAGACAGAAGGTCAGATATTATGCAGTGAGAAATTCTGCAAAAAGACGCAGACGTGAGCAGTTTTTTTTTTTTTTTGCTCTTATTCAGTGAATAATTATGCTATGTGCAGTTTGATTCATTTTGGCCATTTTAAAGAGTAGAATTGATCACCACAGCTAATTTCTTAATAATGCTGAATCTGTATGTGATGATGTACTCTACTAGATTATCTCCAGGATTCTGAGAAAATCTTATGCATGACCAAAAGACGAATGACTTGTTCTTTCCCACACTGTAGTCAAAATTTACAATGCGGGCTCTCAACTGTACTGTCAAAGCCAAAAACTGATGATGATGATGATGATGATGATTATAGTGATGATGATGACCATTGAAGTTATTGGACTCAGTTTTTGAAAAAAAGGAAAGCTGAGACTTTATATTCTGTGGCCTGTCGAGACAAAAGTTGACCTTTTTGGAAAGTTTGAGTCCCATTACGTCTGACGTAAAACTAGCACAACATTTCATAAAAAGAACATCATACCAACAGTCAAACATGGTGGTGATAGTGTGATGGTCAGGGGCTGCTTTGCTGCTTCAGGACTTGGATGACTTCCTGTAATTGACGGAACCACGAGTTTTACCAAAAAATCCTGAAGGAGTAGGTCCAGCCATCACTTCATGCCCTGAAGCTCAAGCACGCTCAGGCTATCCATCCATCCATCCATTCGCTTCCGCTTATCCTTTTCAGGGTCGCGGGGGGGCTGGAGCCTATCCCAGCTGACATAGGGCAAAGGCAGGGTACACCCTGGGCTAACACAGAGAGACAGACAAGCATTCGCACTCTCATTCACACCTATGGGCAATTTAGATTAGCCAATTAACCTAACCCCAGTAAGCGCATGTTTTTGGACTGTGGGAGGAAACCGGAGTGCCCGGAGAAAACCCACGCAGACACGGGGAGAACATGCAAACTTCACACAGTGAGAGAGAGGCCGGGCCAAGGTGGAATCGAACCCAGGCCTTCCAGATGGTATTCTAACTGTGCCACCGCGCCACCGTGCTGCCCGCGCTCAGGCTATGCAGCAGAATAATGATCTGAAACACACCAGCAAGTCCACTTCTGAATGGCTAAAACAAAACAAAACCAAGGTTTGGTATGCCCTAATCAAAGTCTGGACTTAAATCTGATTGAGATGCTTTGGCGTGACCTTAAACAGGCCGTCAATCCTGTTACGGCAAATGCTTGATTGCAGGTCTTCCTGCCAAAAGTGGCAAAACCAATTATTAGGTTTTTCAGAGCAGTTGTTTTTTTACATAGGGCCATGTAGGTTTGGGTAGCTTTCTTCCCTTAATACATGAAATCATCATTTAAAAAATGCATTTTGTCAGTTTTTAACTCGGGTTATCTTTGCCTAATGTTAAAATTCATTTGAAACTAAGAAATCAGAAAGGAGGTAAATACTTTTCCACAGCACTGGAACTGCTCGCATCCATCCATCAGTGCACTTTTCTATAGGAGTGACCTATGTAGGACTCTTTAAATAGCAAATGTGATGACTCACAATCACATGATGATGTGAAAAGAGAGTCGATCGTACTGTCGTATCCTCTGATTGTTCGGTGAGCTGCAAGTTCTTCATGCACACACCAACAAGTCAAATCATGAGGTAAAAGGTTTCTGGATATGAAACACATGAAATGCATAGTAAACAAACTAACCCAATGCAGTTACTTTAAAGCAGAAAAATGTTAAGGATATTCTTTTTATATAGTTATATCTGCATTAGGAATAATATTACTTTTTAATTGATTCCATTCAAATAAAAACACTAAGTATGAGCTTGATGGTTGAACTTTACATGGACCGGTGAAACGGTATTACTTGAAATTGTCTAAACATAATATTTTGGCAAAAGAAATGAGCATGACGCAGAATACAGAATCACCCACACTACAACAGACTGAGGAGCCATCACCTGTCTGACTTCCCCGTGTTAGTTTTCTCACACATTCTCAGTTTAGCTCTTTTTCTTGGCTCACCAGATGGGTCGGAGGTCTGGGTGAGCCCCGGAGATTTGTAAACTTTGTATGTGAGAGACAGTGGGGGAGTTTTTATGTGAGGCAGCAGATAATCACAAAAGAGGGTGTGTGTGTGTGTGTGTGAGACAGAAAGAGAAAGAACCAGAGAATCTGGGTGATGCTTTCTGGGACAAAACGAGGCACAAAGACAGCATATGTGGGCAGTCGTGTGTTATCACCCAGGTTGAGTAAGACCAGTTGTCTTCTGTCTCCCCTTCAGGTGCCCCCCCCCCCCTTTCTTCTCCCTCCTGCACTTCCTATTTGATGTAACTGTAGCACAGTTGAGCCTGATCTTTTCATCATACCGGAGGCATCTAAAGAACTGAAAAGTTTGTAGCACAGGTGTATTCATTAATGTTTGTCAAATAAGGTCACATCTGTTCTGACACTGTGAAGCATCAAAGTCCAATAAGAGCCCCAAAAGGCTGGCAGTACAAAAACTATAACAGGGGACGTGACAAGAGACCAGGAGGAAGGGAAAGAAAGGAAAGGCGATATGTGCCGAAGGAAATCAGAATAGGAGAGTCTGAGAGAATCGACCAGCCGAGGGAAAGACGTGGAGAAGAGGAGATGAAAGCTTTGAGTTCAAACCAGCTGCCAGCTTGCCCTCAAATCTCCTGTTACCATGGTGATTTAACTGCCCATGTGCTGTCCCCTGAGACTCAGAGACACACAGAGAGACACAGTGAGAGAGAGAGAGAGAGAGAGAGAGAGAGAGAGAGAGCGCATAACGCACAAGGACAGGCAGAACAAAACAGTACAGGTGTGCTAGACAAGAACTGCACTGCAATGAATGTACAAAACCTTTAATCCCACTCATGAAATACCTCATGTTGCATTAGTTGTTCATTAGTGTTGTTTGTAAACATTTAATCGTGCCAAACGTAAACATAACAAACTCAGACGTATGGCCTGGAATGTTGACATACATGAGTTGTGTGCTTTCCTATTGTGTTTCAGAGGATACTGAATAGGGTTATAGTCTATAAGTTACAACTTGCAAAGATTTGTATCAAATGAAGGTGTTGCTCCTAAACGAACCCTCTGAGAACTCGTAACTGTTTGTTAACATGTAAAATCGAGGCGACACAATAACCAAGTTGGTTAAAAATGAAATATCAATATTGCACTTCAAAGTATCATAAATAATTGGCTCACTACCTCAGTGCACTTGCATTTTGTACATAATCATTAGCCAAAAAAGACAGAACACAACAAGAAGCACGCCAAGACTGCAAACCTCCACCAAGGCAGCTCGCTCTCTGGGCAGTATTTACTTTTAAGGGAAAAGAATTGGATTTTGTATATATTCATTTTGTTTTATTTGTTCTTTTAAAACATACTTTACAAAGTTTGTTGTGCAGTAAAAAAGAGATAATATATATTTCTAATTAACTGGGCAGCTCATTCTCTTTAACTTGACAATATTTTCTTTAAACACATGATGCATTTTGGGGTTGACTTGAAATGCAGGTGTGAAATGTAAAAGTGACATTAGAGGCATAGTGTGTACATGTAAGGTATCCCGGTGATATAAATAAAAAGGAAATGTGACTATAGTTATCATTGCTGAGGCCATTTACCGTTGAGTTTTTATGCCTTCTTTTGTAGCTTTTCATCTTGTTATGTTTATAAAACTATGGTTAAAGCGCCTCCTCTAATCCTGTATTATGTCATCATGCAATTATTTCCCATTCAGCATCACAAACCTATCGAGTGTGTGCGTACGATGAAATGTGCTGAATCACATGTGCATATGAATATGTAGTGTTAGTGTAACTGGAAAGGAATAAAAGGTGAATTATGTGTCGTATACAGTCCATAGACCTGAACCTGCCCTCTCTCTCTCTCCACAGCTGTATCGTTCATGAGACACAGCGCGTCAGCCTTTGGATTTGCCGTAAGTTCCCGCCCCCTTCTTCTCTCTATTTGCATTGATCAATTAGTCATAACTTGGGTCTTGGTGATTTATTAATGAAATCCAGTACCAAAGTGTTATTGGTCCCTTTGTCTCCAAGGTAACAGGGCAGAGAAGGAACTGGAGCTCTGGTTGAATGTCAAAATGCTTCTTGTGTTTGCTAAACAGACCTCCACAATCTCACTAGAAGACAGCTTATTATTTAGAGGAAATGACTGAGGTTATAATTAGTTTTACAAAAAATAAGACTTAATAGCAGTGAAGGTGAAAATTAAAATATCCACACCGTAGGCCAGTGAGGGAAATGTGATTAGCCTAATGTGATTAAAATATTATAACCCATAATCTGCAGAGCTAGCTATCTCTTTCTTAAAGACTGGATTTTAATTAGGAATGTAATTGCTTGGCTGTAGATGACAGTTTTAATAAAGAAGCGGGAAGAAAATAAGAGGATATACCCCAATGCGAAGGGGTTAGATCATGGCAACTGATCATTGATAGCTCTCTGATGCTGCAAGTCACCCTTTTCTTCTGCATTTTATGATTTGAAAATTAATGATTTGATTTTGTGAGCCGTCTTCAGGGTAGATCAAACTTTCTTAGCCTTCTCTGGGTAAGGTTGGCTTCAAAATGAAACACAGTCCTTGCGTTAATGATGTTTATCACTTTGATTTTCCTGCCAAACACATCAGAATCTTTGTTGTGCACCAAACTTGAAAGTAGTTCTTATATTTTTCACACTATTGCAAGCATTAATGAGACCCTTAAATCTTTACATCTGCTCACCCTTATTTATACATAACCTGAGTCAGCTCATGTGCAAACATGCATTCTATTCTGCTGAAATAAACCTACTGTTCTACTGCACAAGTTCCCAAAATGGAGTGGCATTATTTTCTACACAAACAAGATATTGCTTTAGCTGCCTAAACTTGTTACAAGTCTTCTGATCATTTAGTGCAGGTAGATTTGATCATTTGTGCTTTCCTCTTGATTCCTTCATCTACTTGCACCTTGCTTGTGCTGTAGTTTGATGCCACGCTGGACGTCATGTCATCAGCCATTGTCCTGTGGCGCTACAGCAATGCAGCAGCTGTGCATTCTGCACACAGAGAGTATATGTGAGTACAAAACTTTATTTATTGTTTGATTAATGGTACAACTGTGTGATCTTATACAACTCAGGAAATTTCTCTCCAGCCACCGCTCTTGTATATTTTATTTATTTGTCCATTCGTCTTTCTTCGTTTGTTTGTTTTTTAGCTATGAAACCAACCTCTGCTGTAGTGTGGAAGGACTTTATCCCATTGCACTACAGTCTAATCATTTCATCCAAATGTGTGATTTGTCTATGTATATATTTTTTTTGTGCTTTATAAATAAATTTGGATTGGATTGGATATAGAAACCCAATTTTAGAAATTCTGGGACGCTTTGTAAAATGTGACTAAAAACAGAATTCAATGATTTGCATATCTTATAAACGCATATTTTATTCACAATAGAACATCGAAAATATATCAGGTGTTTAAACTGAGCCTCTCTGTGAATAGTGGAGGGTTTTGTGTGTTTCAGAGATCCCAGGGGCTATGTTGTCTGGGGGCTTTTGTCTCTCAAGTCAGATTGGTCCTGGGTGAGGGGCCAGATGAAGAGTGATTCAGACGACCTTTATGAGAGGAAGATCAACGGAGCAGTTTCCCAACATGGCATAGGGTTACCGGAGCCCGGCCTGCCAAGGGTGCTCAAGGGAGAGTTCCTGGTGGCTGGGCCATAGCTAGTGTGGCCTGGCCAGGCACAGCCTGAAGAGGAGACATGGGCCCACCCTCCTGTAGGCCCACCATCCACAGGAGTCGCTGTAGGTTTTGGGTGCAGTGTGTAGGGCGGCAGCCAAGGACAGAGGCTGTGGCTGAACGATCCCTGGCTATTGAGGCTGGTGATTGGGACATGAAACGTCATCTCTCTGGTGGGGAAGGAGCCTGAGCTAGTGCGTGAGGTTGAGAGACACCAGCTAGATCTACTTGGGCTCATCTCAATGCATGACCTGGGCTCTGGAACCAATCTCCTGGAGAGGAGCTGGACTGTTACATTTCGGAGTTGCCCTGTGAGTGAGTGAGAAGCGGCATTTGTATCAATTGAATCATCAGATCTGTGGTCATCTGTTCTGGATGAAGAGAGGAGCTGAGCTGTCAGCTCATCATCACCTGGTGTTGAGTTGGATCAGGTGGTGGGGGAGGATGATGGACAGACCTGGCACACCTAAATATAGTGATGGCACGTTAGGAATGTCTGGCAGAGGCCCCTGGTCTGCAAGATCTTCAACTACCACCTTCAACAGCATTCCGAGGGCGGCTGAGGATATTTAGTCTGAATGAACCTTGTTCCACACTGCATGGAGCTGTGGGTACAAGGTGCGAATTGTGGGCAATTAGTCTGACTCATTTCCTGTGGGTGTTGGATGCCGAGGCTACCCTTTGTCACCAATTCTGATCAGAATTTATAGGAGTAGCCAAGGGGAAAGCATGTAATTTGATTTCCTGGAGATTGGTCTATACTATATAAACAATGTGAGATAAGGTTTACTGCTACTGATGTCACCAGTTGTGTTCACAACTTTTATGGACAGAATTTCTAGAGGTGTCCAGGTCAGTGGCCTCAGGATTTGTGGATGATGTGGTTCTTCATTAGACACTGACCTCCAGCTCGCACTGGGGTGTATTGCTACTGAGTTTGAAGGAGCAGGAATAAGAATCAGCACCTCCAAGTATGAGCGTGGTTTTCAGCTGGAAAAGAGTGGAGTAGGCCTACCTGCTCCAGGCTGGGGATGACTTGCTGCCCAGAATGGAGGAGTTCAAATTTCTCAGGGTCTTGTTCTGTTCTTGTCTCTATGCTTAGTCTTGGTGCACCGCATGCAGTCTGTCTCTTTTCTGTATTTATTATCTTCTGTCTTTGCGTCTAATTTATGTATCTTAGTCCTGGTCTCTGTTTGCTACTTCCTGTCTTGCTTGGCAGTCCTTGTGTCGTGTGCTGTATTTTCAGTTTTGCTTCCTTGTCCTGTTAGTTGACTTCTGCTCCACTGTGTTCTGTCCTGTCTGTATTTCTGATTGAGATTCCTAGTCTATTCTGCTGGCTCCCATCCAGCTCTGTTAGTCCTGTGTTTCCAGCAGTAATGCTGGAGTTCAAGCTAAGTCCTGTCTCGAGTCCTGCACTGGGGTCCTAAACCTGCCTGCCACAGGGGTTACATGACAGTGGGGCTTTGTAGTACAAGAATCTGGGTGTTGAACTGGCCTGGCTGCAGTCCAGTCCAGACCAGTTAAAAACATTTGGCACATCATGAAATGAAAAATGCAACAAAGAAGACTTAGGACTGTTGAGCAGATAGAATCCTCTATCGAATGGGACAATATTCTTCTTCCAAAAACTGGTCTCCTCAGTTCCCAGACATTTACAGATTGTTGTTAAAAAAAGACGGGGCGCTACACAGCAGTAAACTTAACCCTGTCTCAACTTTTGTGGCACGTAGTGCTGCCATCAAGTTCAAAATGACCTTTTTTTTTTTTCTTAAAATTATACATTTTCTCAGTTTAAGCATTTGATATGTTGTCTGTCTTCTATTGTGAATGAAATACATGTTTATGAGATTTGCAAATCATTGCATGTGTTTAGTTTGCATTTTTTGGTAAAAAAGAAACAAAAAAACCAAAAATATATTGAATTTTTATTCTGCAAGCTGAAACATTCAAAAGTTGGAAAAATCAAATTTATAAAACGTATGTATCAAATTTGTGTGTGTGGTTTTTTTATACTTCCAAGAGTCATTTTTAAATCTCCAAGTTCCAGTGGCAAGAATATTGCCATTATACCTATAATTTAATCTTCCCTTTGAAGGTGTGAATTAATTTCCTAATAGGGTTTCGCTCATGTTCAGTGTACCCAGAAGGAATAAATAATTTCAGAAAATCTAGTTCTTAATTTGCAGGTTCGGGAGAAGCGTATCCCTAATTGAGCAGCCATTAATTATATGTCACTACATATATACAGTATGTCACTGCTACACACACACACACACACACACACACACACACACACACACACACACACACACACACACACACACACGTTAATCCATCAATTGTTAGGCCTGCTGTAGCTCAGCTGAATTAATCAATTGGCTGTCAGGTTGTATGGAGCCCTGTTTGTCTTACAAGAACACCTTTGTGTAGCTCTGAGGTGTTGCAGATAATGAAAGACCGAGCTGCCACTCTACTGTACATTAACCCACAGAGAGTCTCTCTCTCTCTCTCTCTCTCACACACACACACACACACACACACACACGTCATGTGTTTAGCATGTGTGTATTTTGCCGTAGAAAGTGAAACAATAATGTTAACTAGAGAATGTATGTAGAGAAAGTATGAGCACATCGTTGCAGGGAAAAGCATGTAATTTGATTTCCTGGAGATTGGTCTATACTATATAAACAATGCGAGATAAGGTTTACTGCTACTGATGTCACCAGTTGTGTTCACAACTTTTATGGACAGAATTTCTAGAGGTGTCCAGGTCAGTGGCCTCAGGATTTGTGGATGATGTGGTTCTTCATTAGACACTGACCTCCAGCTCGCACTGGGGTGTATTGCTACTGAGTTTGAAGGAGCAGGAATAAGAATCAGCACCTCCAAGTATGAGCGTGGTTTTCAGCTGGAAAAGAGTAGAGTGGGCCTACCTGCTCCAGGCTGGGGATGACTTGCTGCCCAGAATGGAGGAGTTCAAATTTCTCAGGGTCTTGTTCATGGCTGAAGAGAGTGCAGCAAGTGATGGATTGGTCTTCAGTGACGTGGATGCTGCATTGATCTGGTGTTGTCAAGAGAGAGCTGAGTGTGAAAGCAAAGCTGTCTGCCAAGCTACATTCCTACCATCGCCTGTGGCCAAGAGCTCTGGCTAGTGACCAAAAGAATGTTATCATGGTGTCATGGTTCTGGCTCTTGGACCCTGGGTGTTGAGTTTTGTATTTCAAAATGACTCTTTATTTAGTGGTAGTGATTTTTTGGGGGGTTTAAAATCTCTAGACACTATCGTACATCCATTATATATTTTCTCACTGGCATATTTTGATACGATACCAGTCAACACTTGTCATTTGTTAGTAAATTGCAGCAATGTTGTTGTAAGAAACCACTATCACCACCACGGTGTGTGAGTTCACAAAATGACAAAAAGAAACCCACCACTTGACTGCACCTGTTATAGAGACAGAGGAGAGACAGATCCTGCATTTCAGACACTCATAACTCTAAAAGATGAACCACATCTTCTGTTTGTGCTAGAGGAAGTGTTACCCCCCCCCCCCATCCCTCCCAAAAAACGTGTTGTTGAATTTCTGTCAGACTGAGACTATAATGCTTGCAGAAAGTTATACATCTGAAATCTGCACTATATCACTGGCATGCAACAGATTTTTGTTATTTTCAAAGGTCTAGGGATAACTGGGCTACAATTCACTTTCATAACGGGAAGGAGGTAATAATGAGACCATGATGACAACATCATTTATAAGCATTTATGTGAGATTTCTTTGAGAATTTGTTTGCGTTTTTGATGGGGCTGGGAGATGATCCTGAAGCAAGTAAAAATAGCAAGACCTCGGGAAAGTGTTGCTGCTCTCCTTTCAGCTCCTTTAGGTTATTGCATCATCAATAATATTCATACATTCTTCTTTCTGCCTGTTTGTCTGCAGAGCATGTGTCATCCTCGGGGTTGTGTTTGTTCTCTCCTCTCTTTGTATCCTTGGAAAGGCCATCCATGATCTGGCTACCAAGATGCCTCCAAAAGTGGTGAGGCTTCACACACACACACACACACACACACACACACACACACACACACACACACACACACACACACACACACACAC
>JAVDPK010002691.1:128297-170675 GCA_034780415.1 Cichlasoma orientale | reverse complement strand
ATCTATCTATCTATCTATCTATCTATCTATCTATCTATCTATCTATCTATCTATCTATCTATCTATCTATCTCCTCATCTGTAGGGACAGCTGGAAGCAGATGGAAGAGAGCGGGGGGGGGGGCTCTGCAGAGAAGGAAAGTCAGTGGAAGTGGAAGACTGAATACATGTGTGTGAATGAGAGGGAGACAGGTGGAAAGGTGAAGCTACAAGGAGCAGCGGTAGTGATGAGGTTGATGAGTTTAAATACCTGGAGTCAGGTGAAGAAGAGAGTGCAGGCAGGGTGGAGTGGGTGAAGATGAGTGTCAGACGGATAGCAGCAAGACTGAAAGGGAAGGTGTGCAAGATGAGACCTGCAGTGATGTATGGTTTGGAGACAGTGAACATGTGCAGGAGAGGCATTGTGGATATATTCAACAAAGGATGTTGAAGATGGAGCTGCCAGGTAGGAGTAAAATAGGGAGACCTCAGATTCACAGATGTATTGAAGGAGGACATGCAGAGTTGGTGTGACAGAGAAGGATGCTGGGGATAGGCTGACAGAGAGGCAAATGATCTGCTGTGTCGACCCCTTATTGGAGCAGCCAGAAGAAGAAGAAGCCTGCATACAGCCCAGCATGATCTCGAAAGGAGCTGGAATAAACCTATCACCTAACAACCTAAAAAAAACAAGCACCTCCAAATGATAGTATTTTTGTTCAGTGTAAAGAAGTAGATTCTGAAAATATTTACATTTTATAATATAATCTCTCTTTAAAAGTGTTAAAGCGCTCCCTTCAACAGTGTTTTTTCAGGACTCATTCAGGCATTAAACAGGAGCTATTGGGCTCATTTACATCTGCATATATTTATTCTTGGATTATTATTCATCCTCTGAAATGAGCTGTTTTAGCTCACCTCTCTTCAAGTGCACCCTCACTCTGAGCTGACCTTTTGATTTGTTGCCCATTGCAAACAGAAGGTGAGGACCATATTAAGAATATCCTCTCTTTTAGCATCAAACATAGTCTGAAAATTAGTGCTTAGAGCAGAGAATACCTACACATAATGCTGACCTCATTGTTTGAAACTTTTATTTTACTTGCAAACAAACAAATTAATGTAAACAGTCACTGTTAACAGCGTTGGTCCCTCTTCTTCATAGCTTCTGCTGTTCTCTGTGGCATGCTGGATATCAGCTTCTGAGCCAAATCCTGACTTAGGACAATCCAGTCCTGCCTCATCAGTGTTCAAGGTTCATCACATTTCTTGGGCTTCTGCTTATCCGCCTTGTGGCACAGCCCTCCATCACACTGGAAGATTCAGATTGTCACCAGTTAGCTCCTGGATTGATGGAAGAAGTTGGTCTTTGAGGGTGTTTTTTAGTATGGTCAATTGCTCTGAGCATTGGCCAATCCAGTGAGTGCTGTCAGTCAAATCCTTTTTATGCTGGCAAAGAGAAACTACCAGTTAACTACCAGTTAACGAGAAGTTAACAGGCCTCGGACTTGTCAAGTTAAAAGACTTTGTAGAACCTTCAGCACCACTTGTTAAAAGAGTGTATGTACATATTTATATACTGTATACATATTTATATACTGTATATAGTATGTGGCTATATTACACTAACTAGTCGCAAACAACAACCACCTTAAAAAAAATACATATTTTACGCTTAAATCCACTTCAGTTTGTCACACTGAGCTGAAAACAAAACAAACAAAAAAAACCAAACAGACATTTCTTTAGTAGGTTTTGAAACTTTATTTCAAAGTGTGTGAGCACAGAAACACACATTACAGGAACAGACGTGTTATGGTGCCACTTTTTTCTGTGTTACGGATCCTCTTTGAGGAAAACTGTTTCTTTTCTGACACTCAGGGCACTTACAGTATGTCGCTGCATTCAACATTTGGCTCTGAACAGGCGGTGAAGTCCAAAACTGGCAATAAAATGTTCTGTTAATGTCGCGTAAATCATCAGCAGTGAGTATATTCTGCATATAAAAACATAGGCATATTTTCCTCCATAAAATTTAATGTACACATCATCACCTTCCCATTCCCTCACTTCTCAGTAAATAAAACCAGGGGATAGTGTCATGTCGTAAGCAGAAATAATTACAATCTAGATTACAAAACAAGCAGTACAGACAAAAAAAAAGTATGGTGTGAAGTCGGGGCTACCAGCAGAGACACGTGCTAGAGGTCATAGTGGTTACAAGTCATGCTGTAGCTTCCACTGTCCAAAAAAATGACCAATTTCCTCAATTTCTCAGCATATTTCTGCATTCATTTTTGCAAAAATCAACATTTAAAAGGCACAGAATTAGTCCGTTTGCCATCTTACTTGTCCAAAAGAAACACAGAAAAAGAATTAAAAAAAAAAAGGAGTAACAAAGTCATAGACCTTTGCTCTAACATGATTTGCTTGGAAATACAGTAAGCTCTATGTACAGCAATAATTAATCAGAGAGCGTGTGTTTTGTGTCTTGTTGCAGAGGTGAGTGACAGGCGTAATAAGGGTGACATAAAAAAAAAATACTTGTTTGGTCGCAGCATGAAGTAAACCTGTGAGAGTGGAGATGGAGAAATACGCCCCCTTTACTGGACTTTACTGTTCTAAACCACGAGCCCACATCAGTGCAATAACCACAGTTCTTTATTATCATTTCCAGCTGTTGCACAGAGAAAGCTGACTTGCCTTAAGTGGTGCTGCATCACCTAAAGTAATGGTGATGCAGCACCAGAGTCACGGCGTGAAATGCACAGAGCTTACCTGAAGCGCACGCTGGGACTTTCATGTTTGTGAATACTTTGGAGAGTTTTGTTCTTAAGCTTAAGATGCAATTTGCTTGAATTATAAAAGAGTTATAGCCAACGTTAAAGGCTTTTGTGGAACAGTCGCCGCCGCCTCCGCTGAGGTCAAGGCTGTGACGGTAGCTCGACTTTTTCTTCAAAACAGTCGAGCTGAAAATGGGCGTCTGCTTTGGTCAGATCAGTTCAATCAGATAATGCAAACCCCACTTTAAGACCTTCAACCCTCAATCTGTAATTGTACTGTCTCAGCTGACTTTTCTCAAGCGGATATTTAGCTCTCCACTACCCACTTCAAAGCCCATCAGAAAGCATATGTAGGCTTGTCCTCCCCATAGATACGACAGGTAGGCGCCTTGCTGTACCGACTAGTAGTGCAGAAACTGCATTACCCAGTTTGATCTTGTGCAGATATGAATAACTTTATAATCTGAAAATGGAGCTTTCTCACAGATGAGTAATGTTAGATTACGTGTCTTCAGGGTGGAAATCGTCTGATTCCAGACACATTCTGCCCCTCTATGGCTTTCCAGCAACCAACATGTAATGAGCTGTAGGAGAGACTTCGCGCCTGCTGTCGGTATCTATGGGAGCGATAAGGATCGATAGCGGCCACCTCATGGGCTGATAGCGTTTGAATCAGGTGCTTCACGCGTAAGCGGTGCTTTCCAAAGCGGGGGCTGGGCACTCTCCGAGGTAGCCGAGAAAGACTCTCGCCGAAAACCGTTACAAGAGATCAGACACGTAATAAACAGACATAAACAATAGCACCATTGTCAGTGATAATAAAGAGAAGATCGCTCACACCGGAACGCTTCTCTTTCCTCCTCCTACCTCCAGCTTTTTTTTTTTTTTTAGGAATTCTTTCCTAGCATGAAGCAGGAGAAAGGTCCTTTTCAGTCAGTCATGTCCTTTTTTTTTTTTCCATCTCATCCTCCATCATCACCTATTTTTTTTTTTCCTTGAAGTGTTAGTGAATCCCCTCCCAATGTTTCCCCCTCGCTCCTCCACCATTCACCCCCGCCTACTACAAGATCTTGGTGCACACTTGGCAGCGGCTGACTCTGGAGCGCTCCTGGCCTCCCTTCAGGGTCTCCTTGGTTGGCGAGTAGACAAACTCGCTCCTGGGATCCACGGTGGTCAGCCAGAAGCTGTATTTATTGGCGAAGTAGTGGCAGGTGCCCCTGGCGCCGTTGCACTCGATGAAAGGAGTCGCCCGGAAGTCCTCCAGGCAGGAGCCGGGAGACACCAGGGACTGCCCGCCGCCCTCAGCGCCGGCTGCTGTGTGCTGTGGCAGAGGTCAAAGGACATTTTTTAAACATTTATTACTGAATAAAAAAACATAGATATTTTGTGGGTCACATAATCAGTAACGACTAAAAGCCTGTACGCTAACGGTATCACAGAACATTAAAAAAAAGGAGGAAACACCTCCGACTTATCTTAAAGCAAGCGTCCGGATCTGTACATAGAATTTAAGGCTGCCTTCAAAATACTGCATCACCATTTATTTATCTAATAAACAGGAAAGTCCTCTGAAGACAATGTCTAAACTTTCTAAAAAGTCAAATGAAATGTTGAGTCCTCTTCAAAGTTCCAATAAATGTAAAGTGACAGATTTGGTCAAAATGTTTCCATCCTGAAATGCTGCGGTTGGCTGTGAATTGTAAATGCTGCTTTTGTTTTTTTGGGGGGGGAATTATTTCCTACTTGGTAAAATACAGAAAGAAGACAGAAAGAATGGGGAAATAAAATGCTCCCCAAAATCATTGAACTAATCAATTCTGATGATTTTTCTGACTCAAATTTACTTTAGATGGAATACTTGTTGTCTCAACTGCCATGTGTAATTTTGCACAATCTCCACTCCTTTGACTCCAACATATCAAGAAAATGAAGGGGGCCAATCTGTAAGTGTTTGTTAGAGGCAGTAGTTGATGACATACCATGAGGAAGGAGTACCCTATCCAGAGACTCCTCCAGCCGGGGGGACAGTTGGGGATGGTCATATCCTGACTGTGGATAGCCACAGCCTGCGATGGAGCCTCACACACTGAACACCTGTGTATTCATATAATCAGGTAAAAGCTTCATTAGTTATGTGTGCACGTGTATATGACAGGGAGTTTGACTGTCCTGTAAACTAACACAGTGTACGCTACCTGCTGATGTAGGGTTGTATCTGATCCTCTTCCACAGGCATCATGGGTATGGGTGCGGTTGTGGAGAGCCAGTAGGACTTATCGTTGCGGCTGGCGTAGTGGCAGACCTCGTTGGGAGAACAGTAAAGGAAGGGGATGGTGCTAAACCTGGGGAGGCATGACCCTGCCTGACCTGAAGAAACAAAGGGAGGTTAAAGATTGCCATAACTAGTATTTACGGCGCATAACTGCATGAGACCGTATTCATACCGAGGTCTTGGTTGTGTGCCTTCTCCTGTCCCTCCACATACAGCAGGCTGTAGCCTTCCCACAGTTTGTCCATGCCCTGGGGACACATGGGAACCTGGGGGCTCTGGCTGTGCTTCACCAGAGCGTAGCCAATGCTGTAACTGCGGCCGACGCTGCCGGGAATACCGGGAATGCCAATTGCACCAGGAGAACCTGAAGAAGATAAAGGAATAAAGATGAACTATTGCTTATTATTATGTTTCAAATGTTACAAAATGCTACTGTAATGAAATTAAAACATAAATACAAAGTAAAATTAATGCTACAATCCAGGAAACGAGAGATGAGAGTTCTATCCCGATTAAAAAAAAATAATATTAAGAGGTGACAAAGGGAAGAAAACAGTCCTATTTCACCAGCTTATTCAGAACCTGTGGAAAAACAAGAAAAAGGTCAACGATAAACAAAATGCTGACCTTGTGCTCCTGTGGGTCCAGGGAAACCAGGAGGTCCAAGATCACCAATGGCTCCAGGAAAACCAGGAGCTCCAGTCCTGCCCAGATTACCCGGAGAACCGGAGTTACCCTTAGGACCTGCAACAGGAAAATATTTTACACTACATGCCTTTTATTTTCAGTATCGGGATGGAAAAGTGTGCTGTACAACGGTTGCCAAAGTTTGGTCCACACTGCCAGTAACAAGTCAGATTCATTCTCGGTGTGTGTTGAACTCCGCCAGGGCTGCCCTTTGTCACTGATTCTGTTCGATTTTAGGGACAGAATTTCTATGCACGCTAAGGAATGGAGGAAGTCTGGTTCGGTGATCACAGGATCTCGTCTTTGCTTTTTGCTGATGATGTGGTTCTGTTATGCGCATCAAGCAATGCCCTCCAACTGGGGCACTTCATGGCCGACTGTGACACAGCTGGGATGAGAATTAGTACCTCAAACTCCGAGGTCATTGTCCTCAGTCAGAAAAGGGCATAGTACCCACTCTGGGTTGGGAATGAGTTAAGGCTCCAGGTGGAAGAATTTAAGTATAGTCATTACTCCTCCACATCGAAAGGACATCTTCCACCGGGAGCAGGCCCTGGGGGCAGACCCAGGACATGGTGGAGAGACTACATCTCTCAGCTGGCTTGGGAACACCATGGGAAGACCTGGAGGAGGTGACTGGGGAGAGGGAGGTTTGGGCGTTTCTGCTTAGACTGCTGCCCCCACAACCCAGACCCGGATGAATGGGAAAATGCATGGATGAATCGATATAATTCATAAATAAACACTTTTGTTTCTGCCTTCACTACTCACCTTTAAGTCCGAGAAATCCAGGCTGACCAGTCTGTCCAGGGCGACCAGGGGGTCCCCTTTCACCAGGAAAACCCAAATCACCCTGTTCTGGCTCACGCGGAGGTCGTGGTGGTATCATACTTCCAGGCAAACCTTTCGGACCTGGAAACCCTGGAAAGAAAAGGATGGAAAAAAAGAGGGATTAATGAAAGCTGAAGGGCACAGGGAAATAAAGAAGAAACAGTGGAGTAAGAGTGGGTGAAAATAAAAGATTTATGCTCTCCTACCTTTATCACCTGGTCTTCCTTTGTTGCCATAATAACCAGGGTCACCTCTATAACCCCTGCCACCAGGATTTCCCACGAAACCACTGTCACCCTTTTGTCCTGAATGACAAAATGTTTCAGTTTAGCATTTTCATTTTTTACACATAGAAATGCAACGTGAAAGTAGCATTTTCAGTTAATGTCACGCATTTTAGTTCCACTCCACCTTTTAAACCAGGCCTGCCGGGGAATCCAGGGCCTCCAGGGAATCCTGGTTCTCCCTTCTGACCAGGGGGGCCTGGGAAACCTGGTAGACCAGGGTCACCTCTGTCTCCCTGGTCTGTGTCTGGACCAGGCGGGCCAGGAAGACCTGGAGGACCTTGGACACCTGGAAGAGAGAGAAAAGGAGAGGAGAGAAATAAAATGGAAATTGAAGGAATGTAAAATAAATTAAAGTTAAGGGAAAAAGTAAAGTAAGTAAAGAAAAATAGAGGGGGAAAAGGAAAGGAAATTTAAAAAAAGAATTTAAAGGAAAACCAAACAAGGAAAATTAAGGAAATATATTTACCATATGCTCCATCCAGTCCAGGAAGGCCTGGGTCTCCCACAGGTCCAGGACGGCCTATTGCCTGAGCGGGACCGGGAAGTCCACGCTCACCAGGGGACCCTGGGAATCCAGGAGGGCCTGACACACAGACAGACAAAACCAATCCATCACTATTTATTATATATATTATTTAGCATCTTTTTATTTTCTTGAAGTCTATCTCACCTTGCTCCCCTCTTATTCCCTTTGTTCCGGAGAAGCCTGGAAGACCAGGAAAGAACACACCTCTTTCTCCTTTCAACCCTGGACTACCAGGGGCACCGGGGAGACCTCCTAGAATTGCACCTGGATTCAAAAACAAGTTCGGGAAAAATATGAGTGACTGCATCCTGTCCTGACTTCAAGTATTCTGACTCTGATGAAACAGGGTCAAAAACTTGAACCCAGTGACATGCCCTAGCAACCAATCTGCTCTTACTGGGTTATAACAAAATATCACGGCTTCATCTGGCGTGCTCTGACAGTATGTACTGTGTATGTATAACCCCATGTTATTTTATAGATTATTTGGTTACAGGGGCTTAGAAATTAATTATAAAACACAACGAGCTCATCATAGCAACATAAGCTTATAACAATATTTCATATCCACATACTTCAGGAGTATCTGGCCTGTTGTTACAGGTAATTTGGTAACTGTGCAACTGTAGTCAGTGTTTGGCTCCCACTGCTGGTAGTAAGGCAGAGCTTTTTCCAGTCAGAATTTGCACCTTCTAGTTTGTGACTATGGTTCTAAGCCAGAAGACGGAAGCACGCCCACCCCAGGTTAGGGAGGACTTGCTGACGTAAGTGGAGGAGTTTATGTATCTAGAGGTCTTATTCACGAGTGGGGGGAGAGAGTAGATTGACAGATTGGTGTGACGTCAACAGTGATGTGTGTCAGTGCCTCCTGTTGTGGTAAAGAGAGAGCTGAGTGTGAAAGCAAAGCTGTGGGTTTACCAGTCGATCTATGTTACCACCCTTACCTATAGATAGTGACCAAAAGAACGAGACTGTCAATACAAGAGCTTAGTGTGTCTGGGCTCTCCCTAAAGGACAGGGTAATAAGATTGGTTATTTGAAAGGAACCCAGAGTAGAGCCTCTACTTCTTGACATGCAGCCAGTTAAGGTGGTTCTGTCAGTGTTCTCATGGAAGAGCTGACTGACCCCACAACCTGGATGGATGGATGGATGGATGGATGGATAGAAAATGCACTTTCTGGACAACTTTGGCCAATTTCCCAACCTGATTGTCCTGACACCACAATTTATGAAATAAAAATGTCTATAGTCTGCCACAACAAGCATACAATCAGCTGATGTGTGTTACGTGGCTCTTGCCTGGGACTCCAGGGAGGCCTTTAGACCCTGGTAGGCCATTAAGTCCATCTAAACCAGGTACTCCAGGCAAACCTAGAGAAAAAAAAAAAACAATATTGCGAGAGGCAAATAGGTAATCTCATCTCGGTTAGAAAATCAATGTAAGATTGGCGTATAAATTTAGCGGTTTCCCTCTTTTTCTTTCACCTCTGAATCCAAAAATTCCAGGTGGTCCGGGTAGACCAGGAGGCCCATCAGATCCTTTTTCTGTTCCAGGGAATCCAGGCTGACCCTTTGGCCCAGGGAAACCAGGAGAGCCTGCAGAGAAGGAAAAAGTACATCAACACTTTCAATAAATACAACTCTCTAATAAGTCCTGAAGGAATTACAGCAACTGGTCGTTTTCTCTTCAGTGTCACTCACCCATTATTCCACGCCGTCCTAGTTCACCAGGAATCCCCTTCTGTCCAGGGAAGCCTGAGCCTCCTGGGAAGCCATTATCACCTTGTGCGCCTTCAAACCCTGGACTGCCTGTTGACATGTTTAAAATCCTTTAAAACGTCTGGACAAATTAAAGGCTGGAGACCATCTCTAATCTGCTGAAAAGCTTGCAAACATTTTGTTTTGGTTTCTGAAAAATATGAATATATACAGTAAGTGGATGATTGTGAGGTTCAATGGCCGGTTCTAAACTGAAAGGTAATTAAATGAAACTGCTTTCTGTCATTCTAGAGAAAACATAACTTTATTAAACATGACGAGTCTTACCTGGGAAGCCTGAATCTCCTGGCAGGCCTCTAGCTCCTGGTGCTCCAGGATAACCAAAGGTATCCCCAGGTATACCTGAGCAACAAAACATTTGAGTCAACAGATGTCTGCATGCATTAGAGCACAAATCAACAGATGTTAAAGAGGAATAGAGGATACTTTTCACTGACTGTAGACCTGATATGTGCCCTTACCTTTGGCACCAGGTCGACCAGGTTCTCCAGGGTTGCCAGGTAGACCTGGTGCACCATTATTACCCTAAAAAAAAAAGAAAAAAAAGTCAGAACTTTAATCTCTCCGTCAGGAAGTTTGCTGTATATTTGTAATGTATGCATGTTTTTTTACCCTTAGGCCTGCTGTGCCGGGGAATCCCATGATTCCAGATTCTCCTTTTGATCCGGAGAAGCCTGGAAGTCCTGGTTGCCCAGGAAAGCCAGGCTGTCCTTTCTGCCCTTTACTCAGTTCAGGAAAACCAGGAACACCAGGCCGCCCCTGACGACCAGGTATACCTGGCTGACCCTTGTCACCTGATAACCCAGAGAAAGATCAGGGATTAGAGGTGTAATATGTAGGGAAATGACTACATTTATTACACAAGAAGGTAAAAAACAAAACAAAAAACAACCTTCATGGCATGACGAGTAAAGTAAAGTTTAAACTAAAGCCAAAGCAGAAGTGTAAATAACTGCAGTTCCTCTAGTGATCACTTGGGGCTTGGCTCCAAAAGCGACTGTAAACTTACACGTTAAAATGCTAAACTTTACAGCATGTTTGTAATAAAAACAGTTTTGGAATCTATTGCTTTCATAACGTGCACAGTATATTATTATAATTTTTATTTTTAAAACTCATTCATTTCAACACTGGTTTTAAGTTTGAGGCATGGCCACTTTGACTGACAGGTGTCCCAACACAAGCCCCTGTAACTGCCAGCTGTCTGCTAGGCATCACCTCCACTAATTTGAGTCACTGATTTTCACTGTGTTGGTGTCGTTCGCACCTTTTGGAACTTTTTTTTTTATGTCATACACTACGGCTAATGCACAAGTGCGTGCCTCAGTTTTGGTGAATACTGCTTCGGTATTTGATGGCAGATGTCTGTATCTGGCCGTTGCATCTGTACAGTTTAAGGATGAAGCTCGCTAACAAGCTAGCTAGCCTTAGCTGACAACTTAGCAATCCACCCTTTTATCTACATGTGTTATCTTCTAGCTCCAAAAAGCCAAAACCACCAACCCCAAAATGCTGAAGCAGAAAATTCAAATGGGACGTCAAATAAGTGTCTATTTTTTATCTATGTTCATTTAAAAAAAAAAAAAAAATCTACAGTCTATTAACACCCTTTAAATTAATGCTATATCATAAGTATTATACTAAAAGCTGAAGATACTGCTCCTGATACAGCTGCTCCCTTTTTCTCCCTTTTTTATGCTGGACACCCTTCCTGATGTAATCACTAATTGATACTAATTTTAAATGCTAATACTTATGAACTTTTATTTTTATTATTTATGCTTTTTCATGCTCATACTGTGTACTATGTTACCTCTGGGTCCAGTGAAGCCAGTAGGGCCGGGTCCTCCGGGGCTTCCGAAGTCTCCTTTCTCTATACTCTCAGAGGGAAGAGCGGGACCAGGAGGGCCAGGTTGACCAGGGAATCCTCTATCACCTACCAAAGTGAAAATGGGGGGATGTTGAGGGTGTAAGGCTGCTCTTTATTCTTCTCGACTGATATACTCTTTGGCCAAGTGTACATTCTGCAACTTAGAGCTGCCCAAGAGGAAAGATGACCAACATGAAAGAATTGGGATGATATATTTGGACATGGCTCCAAAATAGCGGTCCACATAGTGACAGTTGGCTGTTGTGGTGATCCTAAGACCAAACATAGCCAGGGAGAAAACTGTGATAGTGCCAGAAATTTAGGATGACCATCTTATAGTGCAAGTGCTGCTACAACCTACCAACCAACAGGAATGCAGCATAAAATTGTCAGATTAAAGTTAAGGGCTGGTTGAACTGTACCAGCAGAAGCTTGTTTGTATGGAGTGTCCTGCAGACATCATCATGACAGAGACAAGGGGGGAAGTCGGAATGAAACAAACGCAGGAGGAATTGCTGCTGTGCGTCACCATGTCACACAATGCTGCTCGCAATGACCTCGTGGAGCACACTGCATAGTCACATTTATTCTTCTACAGTATTCTTCCAGAGGTTACCGTTCTCAGTCCTCTTGTGGACTTTTTACCTTTTGCTCCAGGGAATCCAGGTGGCCCAGGAAGTCCATTTCTTCCAGGCCCTCCAGGCTGTCCTTTCCCTCCAGGAAATCCTGGAAAACCAGAACGTCCCGGCAGCCCAGGGAAGCCCATCAGTCCAGGGAAACCTGGTTCACCTTTGGAAATAAAGAGAAAAAAATATATTGTTAGTCACTGTTGATATCTATAAAAAAGCTGAACAACAGTGATGTAGTAACTCATCCGGCTCAGGAGGCATCACGATTCACAGGCTGTCGAAATGTTTTCCTGTCATTGGTTGGCTGTACTGAACAAACTAATGAGAATTAAAAACCACTGAGAAGTCAAAGAGGCTCATAAATATCCGAGACAAAGCTGTCCCACTATTGGGCATTTGATGAAGCTATTTCTTTATCGTTTTACGCATTCAAAATTAAGTTTGTTCAGCACATCAGGAGAGAGAATTTGGTGAAAGTTTAAGTAGTATGCATGAACGTCATGCTGTGCAAAATGGAGAAGTGCCCTTAAAATGACAAATGTGACCTTGACCTTGAGTGTCGTTTAGGTAAAGACTCATTAGGTGATCGATGTGTGCAAGTTACACTAAAATCTGACCGATACTTTTGGAGGAGAAGCGATTCTTTGAGTTGTGTTTGGACGAGGGATGCTTGCCACAGCATAAGCTCATCGGCTCTTCTGCTGGATGAGCTAAGAACAACAACAAAAACAATATATATATAAAAAAAATCTTCTGCATACCCTTTCTTCCTGGTATTCCTGGAATTCCATTTTTAGTTCCTGGTCCTGGAGGTCCGGGACGTCCCCTTGGTCCTGGTGATCCAGGAATGCCAGGCCGTCCAGGAGTTCCTTTCATTCCCGCAGGGCCAGGGAAACCCGCATCTCCTCTGTTTCCTTTTCGACCAGGGTAACCTGCCGATGATGGAAGGAGAGATGGTGAAACAGGCAAAAGAAAGACAAAATACTGATTACAATCTAAAATTTATATGGAAATATAAAAAATGGCTTTCTGGCTATTCATCTGGAAAAACATGCAGTCATGGTAAAAAAAAAAAAAAGAAGAAAAAAGTACACCCTCTGTCAGTTTTACACATCAGGACATATTCAATAATCCTTAACAGGTCTTAAAATTAGGTAAATATAACCTGGAATTAATAGTACCGTGACATATTACATCATGTCATTATTTACTTAATGAAAATTAAGCCAAACTGCAGAAGCAGTGTGAAACGAAGTACACCCCATGATTCTTTAACTTGTAGAACAACCTAGCAATAACTTGAAGTAATCGTTTTCTGTATCAGTTTCTCACATTGCTGTGGAAGAATTTTGGCCCACTTCTCTTTACGGTGTTGCTTCAGTTCATTGAGGTTTGCAGGCATTCATTTAGCTCTTTTAAGGTCCCACCAAAGCACATCAGTCAGGTTGAGGTCTGGACTTTGACTGGGCCATGGCAGCACCTTGATTCTTTTCTCTTTCTTTCAGCCATTCTCTTGTAGATTTGCTGCTGTGTTTGGGATCACTGTCCTGTTGCATGACCCAATTTGGTCATGGCTTTAGCTGTCTGATGGATGGCCTCACATTTGACTCTAGAATACTTTGGTATACAGAGGAGTTCATGGTTGACTCAATGACCACAAGGTGTCCAGGTCCCGTGGCTCTAATATAATTCCAAATCATCACCTCTCCACCACCGTGCTTGACAGTTGGTGTTGGTAAAGTTTTTTTTTTAATAAATGAAGACACAGTGTAATATATCACGTTTTGAAGTTCATCTGAGATTGTGTTGCTAAGGACCACATTATTTTTATTATGTCCTTATAAGTAAAACTTCAACATTTAAAGAGTCTGCGGAGCTTCAAAAAAAGGGCAACTGGACTTCTTTTTGTTTCTTGAAGATGTTTCACCTCTCATCTTCTGTTCTCTAAACAAAAGGTGGGGAGAACCAGGTATTTAAACCCCAGTGGGCGTGGTCCCCTGGTGGTGGTTGTGACTCACTATTGTTCATGTGCATAATCACATGCGCCAAGGTGTGACAGCAGGCGTGGGCCATTATAATCAGTGGTTTTGGGTGAAACCAATTTGGGACTTCGCCTCATTTTATCAAGTGACCTATTGAGGTCACCCGAACAAAGGTGTGAATGGGGAGGGAGCTCAGGACTGCACTGTAAACAGGGGACAGTTGGTGACTTAATCCACCTCCCCTGTTCAGTGACGGCTGTTTACAGTGGATGGACATAGATGTGAACGTTGGCGTCCTCGATGCAGATATAGAGCTGAGTCTTGTCCTGTCGAGGTGGCTCTCCTATGTTGTTGAGCCATGCATTTGTGAAGAGGCTGTTTAGTTTCTCCAACGTAGAGGTCCGAGCACTCTTCACTGCACTGGACAGCATACACTACATTGCTTATCTTGTGTTTGGGGGTTTGTCCTTGGGATGAACCAGTTTTTGCCTTAGAGTGTGACTTGGTTTGAAGTAAACTGGGATGTCATGCTTGGAGAAAATTGGAGTTTCTCTGACAAGCCTGCCACATAAGGGATGACAATGTTGTTCCTCTTGTCATTCTTATTCTCCCTAGTTTATGTCTGACCTTCTTTCCTGTGTATCTTGGCTGGTTTGATGAAAGCCCAGTTGGGATAACCACACGTGTGTTCCTTTTGTTTCCCTTCTGCCTCAGAGGGAACGCTTTCTGCCCGGTGTTGCAAGGTCCTGATCACCCCATGTTTGTGTACCAGTGGGTGATGAGTGTCAAAGAGTAGATACTGGTCTGTGTGTGTGGGGGCTTCTGGTAAACTTCAATATTGAGGCTTCCACCTACTCAATAAGCACCGCACAGTCCAGGAACGTTAACCTATTATCCCTGGTGTCCTCCCTGGAAAACTTTATGTATTTATCCACTGAGTTGATGCTTGAGGTTTGATTTTGACCCAGGTTTCATCCACGTATCTAAGTGCCATCCCTTTGAAGGAGCAAGAGCTTTACTTTCCACTTCCTCCATGTAAAGCTTGGCTACAATGGGTGACACTGGGGAGCCCACGGCACATCCATGCTTTTGTCCGTAGAAACCATCATATCTGAAATAGACCTCTGCCTTACCACAACCTAACAGTGCACAAATCTGATCTGGGGTAAAGCCGGTTCTCTGTTGTAAGGAGCTGTCCTTCTGCAGTTGTTTTCTGACTGTCTCAACTGCCTCAGTTGTGGGTATGCGAGTGAAGAGTGAAACCACATCAAAGGACACAATGGTTTCATCTGCCATTGTGGTTCACCGCAAGCTCCAGAGACTACTATGACCTGGATGACTGAGAACTTACACAGAAACATTTAAAGAGGGTGTACTTCCTTTTTTTACCATAACAACATCATAAGATGATAACATGAATTTAAAAGTCGGATATTTAGATTGGCAGCGTCACACACAGACAAAAGCAACTTTCTTTTTTATAATAAACACACTTACCTCCAACTGAATAGTCAGGTTTACATTTTTTCTCTACTTTTTAATACACACACTAAAACAGTCTTGCAAACAGCGGACAACAATGCAATCACACATGTTTCTTTACAGTGTTTCAATGCTGCGATTAGACTGCAATTGCACCCAGATTGGAGATTTCTGAAAGCCCAGTTTGGCTAATTTTGATACTTATAGTATGCAAGATCCAGCGAATCAGTAATTATAATGTTTCTAAGTGCAATTCCAGGCTGAAATAGCATGGTTAAGCCATCTTAAAGCACACTAACCACTACGGTTTACATTCTTAAAAAACGAACCCATTTTCAACACATCGGAGCTGCAAAGTTGCAGCCTGTCATGTCTGATCAATGCAAGGATGCGCTGAAAATAACAAGTCCTTTTAAGAGTGTAATTTAAAAACAACAAAAAAAGCTTCTAGCTTCAAGTTAAATAGCGTTTGCCCCCAGATTTTCAAACTGTCACACAAACCTGTTACAGTTAATTCATCAAACACATCTGGCGCTTATTAGATATGAACACTTAGTTTACAATGAGGTTAGTCGTTGCTGCAAATAAGAACACCAAACAGTGGCTTTCGCATTTCACGAGGAAATGCTTTGTTTCCAAATCTGTTACAAAATATCCATCTGAACGAGTCTTTCAGTGGGGTGTGATGAAGTTATTTCCTTCCAAGATCATAGTTATGTGTGTTTTAATCTAGTTTCAGATGCATATGCATTTACGCAACACTATTTGATGAAGCACCACATCAGACTTAGCCACACCCCAACCGAGACTCCACGACTGCATTGTGGAGATGGACATTTGTTCGCAGCGCAGAAATGAAGGCAGCAGTTCGAGTGTTTGGTCTATTGCACGAACAGCAAGAGGATGGAGGAAATGGAAGCCAAGGATGGTGCGGCTGGGAGGGAGGAGAGATGGATGATGGATGGGGGAGAGAGTGTCTCACCTTGGCAGCCTATAACGAGTGACCCAACACCAACAAAAAAAGGATGGAGGGATGAGAGGATGGATGGAGATGATGATGATGGTGGTGGTGTAAAAAAACAACGACAACAAAAAAAACCAAGATGAAAGAGACAAGGAAAAACCAGGACAAGGAAAAAATACAAAAAAAAAAGAGGGAGAAGACATTCTTTTGGGTAATGCAGTGTTTGATAAATGACACAAACAAAACAGGCAACTGTGATGTCGGGTGACTGTGAAAGAAAAAATGATGGAAAAAGAGAGGAACGAACCAACACTGGTAAAGGGATGAGAGGTGAAAGGTATCAGTAGAGATCAAACAGAGTAATATTTCACCTTCTTTTACTATAATTCACATGGAAAAACTCCCAACTGTAGAACTTAAGAGTCAAAAATGTGCAAAAAAAAAAAAAAGCTACAAAAATACTTTTTTTTTCTCTCACCTGGTGGTCCGCTCAGTCCCTTGCTGCCAGCAGGTCCAGGTGGACCAATAATGCCACCATTCGGACCACCTGGAAGTCCAGGAAGGCCAGGAATACCGGGACGACCATCAACTCCACTCTCGCCCTTTCGACCAGGAACACCGGGACCTCCATCAAAACCTTCAAGAACAAAATTTCCCTAGACGTTATTGCTAGTAGAACAGCACAGTGAATTAACTGCTGGTCTTTGATTGCTAAGTTAACATTTGTTATTTTGGAACATCAGTCACATGTTGTGCCCTCATTTTATCTAGTTTTATTAGAACAGGATAGCATACTTAAATCCTACTACCCACCAGGTCCTCCGGGTCTTCCAGGTGTCCCAGGCTGGCCCTTGTCGCCAGGCATTCCTGGCAAACCGTTCACTCCAGGAATTCCAGGGCTAGCTCCAAGCACCTCCCCAGGTGCGCCTTTGGCTCCAGGACGCCCTGGGAGACCATCCTTACCCCTGAGCCCATCATAACTCTGCCCTGGGATACCTGGAGCTCCAGGGTCCCCTCTGGGTCCAATGAAACCTGCAGAAAGCACAGGCAGAGGAACAGTTGAGATGATTATAGTTGGGCGCAACTAGATATTGCTGCTCTTGTTAGTCAGCAGTGGAAATAACATCAATGTACAACAGCTGAGGAGGAAGCACCCCTCTGTCACCAACACTTACATAAGCACTGAGACAATATTGAACTTTGTCCAACAGATTTTACTCTGTTTTGAGTGTTTGAGGTGAGTCATCTGAACTGATTTATTAGGTAAGCAGTTGTCAGGAGCATCCCTAAAAGTGATTACTGATGGCTATTATGCATCAGTAATAAAGCCTCCTTCAATATGAAAAATTGTAAGTGCAGAATACCCACCGGAATTCTCACGATCCTACTCGAAAATTAAAATTATTACAGGCACACAACCAGGAATGTTTCAGCTGCAACTATCACCTGGAAATATCAATTTGAATGGCAACCTCCTTGTGACCAGGAAAAATCTGTAGTTCGCCGGTGCTTGAATGAAATTTTTTCCAGTGACCACTACCAACAGCCTCTGGGAGGCAACCTGTCTCCATCCAATCGTTGACTGAACTTGGCCTGACTGCAATCCCTGACTGCAAACGAAGGTTTGCAAATAACTGCAAATAACTGCCATCTAATTTATAAATGCAAACAAACAGCCAGCGCATTGCAATCTGAGTCAGTCTGCACCGATGTGTGTAATTCATCTGTGACACATCTCTTTGCAATAGGGGACTCCATTCAGGCGGTTACAAACTGGTTGCATTCTGGATATATTCCTATATAAAACCAAGGTTGATGAGCACTTGTGTCATTTTGCAGTTAAATCATCATCTTGCAGAAACTATGTCACTACTTATGGAGGAATTTCTGTATCTGATTTAGGAGGTTCTGACTGGACACTGAATGTAAGTAGTTAATGTGAATTTCTGTGTATGTAGACGGCAACAGATTTACAATTTTTGCTGATTTATCACATTTAATCACTGTATTATCACAAACTGACTCCATGTAATATCCAACTTGACCCCATTCAATCATAAACTGATAGCAGACCGCCATTTTATCGCCATCTTGACACCTCAAGGTTGCTTTGAAGATGACAAATGACTGGTCCCTGTCTTTGAAGAAACCATTTCAAAGATGGCCATAACTAATTAATTTTTAGCGTAGACAGAATAATGCTGTTCATGCCACAGTCTACAGTCTCCATTTTCCATCACTGCTTTAGTGTGACTGCAGCATAACTCATCTCTGGATGGTTGGTTACAGATGATCATACTTAATATTTACAGTAAGAACTGTAACAATAGAAACAAATGAAACAACCTCCATGTCCTCTGAGAATAGCATTATAGGAAGGCTTAAAGCAGACATAAAAGGGTAATTAAATTATTACATAATTACATTTGCATCGCAAGTTAATAAGAAACAATCATTTGACTTTTGTATATTGTCTTATTCCAGTTTGCGTAGCAACCAGTACAGAGAAAGCCCACTAATCAGGTTTACCTTCAGGTCCAGGCTGGCCTCCGATGCCGGGGTCCCCTCTCTCTCCTTTGGGGCCATCAAACCCTGGACGTCCAGGGCCTCCTGGGAGCCCTGGCTCACCTTTAGGACCTGGCCCAGAGGAAAAAGTTGAGCACTAATTATGAGCATTCTGATGAGTTATTGTCCCAGTTTGTAAGCAATAGTCACAACAAAAACTTCTTCCAATAAAACAAGCATTAACACATAGAAGTAAAGTGGTTAAATAACATTATATTATTATTTAACATATTCATCCTATTCCTGTAAATGACTGAGGAGCTTGACTGATCAACTGGAAAAGCTAGTGGAAAAAAGTAAAATCATATACCTGTAATAATCTTATCATTATCATAATCTTATTGAATATTATGTGTTTCCCTATTTTCTGTCATATATACTGTTACATTGTAAATAGCTATATTCAACATGGACAAAGTTTAAAATATTGAGGTCAGTTTGTGTAAAAGTAAGCACTGTGGGCCAAAAGTCCAGCTTCAGAGAATTCTTCTACTCTTGAACCTGTATGATCCTTAATATTATCTCAAACCTTTTGTTTGCGAGGGGGTAGCCAATCAGAAGAAAGTTGTCTAAAGGGGTGAGGGGCAAAAAAAATAACTTGCTTTGACAGCAGATGAACCTAACTGTGATAACTGCAGAGTCCAAAAATAAAAATGTTGAACAAAGAATGAGCATAAAAGGCTTTAAAATCAACATAAAACATCTGTTAAACTGTACCTGGTTGTCCAGGTGAACCGGAGATGCCTGGGTCTCCTGGCTCGCCAATAAATTCGCAAGGTCGACTTTGTCCTGGTAGCAGCCATACACAGGTTAGCATTCATACTTTATACATCACGATAAAATAGACTTCTACCTCATCAAATGAGAGCAAAGAGATGAATTAATACTATGTAGCACAGAATCACAACTTAAAATGCAAACAAAAGAAATACTAATAGGGCAATTCAAGAGACAAGTAACAATATATTATTATAAATAACTGTATGTTTTTACAGTACTGATTGTCTATCGCCTCCATTCATGCCAGAAGAGACTTCCATTTTTGTGCAGGGAAGATGATGGGCACAACTCCAGTATGGGCTTTGTGCTTGAGGATTATTTCCATTAGCCCCACTCTTTCTGCTTCTCACCCCCTTGCCCACCCCTCGCTGGTTAAAAGCATTTAGCAGAGGCAGGGTTTGAAAACATGCGCCAGGTTTGTAGCAGCTTTGATTGGAGGAAGCAGAGCATTTGTAAATAGACCTGAAGCTAGACAGTCAATCATCAACTGACTCGGCCAGAGTGGAATCCCTGAAGACGCAGGGAGCGAGAGGCTTCCATCGACCTCATCGTGAACAAATGATTGACAGCCAACTGTTTCCAGAATGCACTACATTTCCTATGATTGCTTTCTTTGAGGGAGTTTATAAGCTGTAACAGGAGCTCAAACATTACTCTAGGTTGCCAGATTGTGAAAAATATATTTAATACAATCTTCTGGTAAAAGGCTGCAGAGAAATTACATTTTTTTTTAACAATTCGTCAAGAATCTACTAATATATTAAAAGAATAGTCCTATAAAACGGATAAGCATGGGGCATTTATAAACATTCATAACCTGGCAACCTAAAGCTGATGAAAGGCTTAGATCCAGTCTGTGACATCATTAACCCTCTGAGGTCCAAGCCATCATCTGTGCTGATCCTAACCCTAAATCTAGCCCTAGGTAATCAGAATCCATCCATCCATCCATCCATCCATCCATCCATCCATCCATCCATCCATCCATCCATCCATCCATCCATCCATCCATTCTCTTCAGCTTATCCAATTCAGGGTTGCAGAGGTGCCATAAGGCGAGAAGCAGGGTACACCCTGGACAGGTCGCAAACCCATCGCAGGGTCAGAATATGTCATCTTTCTTTTTATTAAATTGCGCTCCCAAGTCTCGGCAATTGGGGAACAAAGAAAATAATTGTTACAACTGACACACATTAAAAAGTATTAACGTTTTTTCCTCTTTATATAGGGTAGTATAGGGTTAGGTTCAGGTAATTATTACCAATGTTAACTGAGACCTCAGAGGGGTTAGTAATACTTGCAAGCGCTTCAAAAATTGCTTTATTAGACAGTATTAGAAAAATATCCCTTCCCTTAAAATATAAGATCCTTTCTGTCTCTCTTAAGATGCTCCTTTGAGTAACTCTCCCCTTGTTTTCACAGTGCAAGTGATCACCAAGTTATCAGTCAATGAGGTTTCTCCTTTTCTCTCTACTTTATATCTATACGTGGTGACAAACAATGGTAAGGTTGATGCAGAGCTCAAAAACGTGTCTTTAAACAAGAACAAAAACTCAACAATGGCTGCAACCATCTTTTGGGCTCAGACACTAAAGTAAAATAGGACAGCTAGGACAATAGGACAGCACATACTTGCGCTGAGCAGCTGGTAACCCAGAGGCTGAGTGCGCAACAGTCAACCTCCACTTTTGATCACAAGTTGATTGCTCAGGTGGGAGGCAACCTGTCTTCAAACAATCTTGATTCGACTGCACTTTCTGACAGACTGCTGGAGATTTATAAATACACTATAATGCCAAAAGTATTTGCTCACCTGCCTTCACACGCACATGAACTTTAGTGACATCCCATTCTTAATCCATAGGGTTTAATATGATGTCGGCCCATCTTTTGCAGCTATAGCAGCTTCAACTCTTCTGGGAAGGCTTTCCACAAAGTTTAGGAGTGTTTATGGGAATTGTTCCAGAAGAGCATTTGTGAGGTCGGACAGTGGTGTTGGATGAGAAGGCCTGGCTCACAGTCTCTGCTCTAATTTATCCCAAAGGTGTTCTGTCGGGTTGAGGTCAGGACTCTGTCAAGTTCTTCCGCACCAAACTTGCTCATCCACGTCTTTATGGTCTACACTCTGTTCTTGAGCTAATCTGAAGGTCACACGAAGTTTGGAGGTCTGTAGCGATTGACTCTGCAGAAAGTTGGCGATCTCTGCGTACTATGTGCCTCAGCATCCGCTGACCCTGCTCTGTGATTTTATGTGGCCTACCACTTCACGGCTGAGTTGCTGTTGTTCCCAATCGCTTCCACTTTGTTATAATACCAGTAAGAGTTGACTGAGGAATATTTAGTAGTGAGGAAAATCATGACTGGACTTGTTGCACAGGTGGCATCCTATCACAGTACCATGCTGGTATTCACTGAGCTCCTGAGAGCGACCCACTCTTTCACAAATGTTTGTAGAAGCAGTCTTGATTTTATGCACCTGTGGCCATGGAAGTGATTAGAACACCTGAATTCAACGATTTGGATGACTGAGTGAATACTTTTGGGAATATAGTGTAATTGCCATCTCGACTCCTGGTTGTATTTAGGTTATATTGCTATATAAAAGCAAGGTTACCGAGCTCCTACATCATTTTGCAGTTCAATCCCCTTCCTGCAGCAACTACGTCACTATTTGTGGTGGAATTTCTGTTTCATGTCTATGCAATGGTTGGCTGATCCCAACCCTGCTGCTGAAGCTTCGCTTGGGGGATATGTCTGAATCCACTGGTTGCTGGTGTGCCTGAAACTAACTCTAGAGGTTCTGTTGAAGGCTCATCAGCCTAGCTGGCAGATAAAAGAATCAGTTACCCACCCGGTCCCTCTTCGGCGCCATTAAGCCCTTCACAGATGTTTTCCCCTGGACAGATACACATGCACAAGGAAGGTCAGAGAGATGAGGGGATGGATGGATGGGGGAGATACAGAGAGATAAAGAGAGAGAGAGAGAGGTAGTAGGTGGCAGCATACAAAGCCAATTAGGTTGATTTGCATGCGCCAATAAAGCCATTAATTTGGGTTTTCAACACAACAGGTATCAGCAAATCAGCAATCAGATCCATTCAATTAATTCAAGGCTCATTCAGTTCAAGCAAATATAGGTTATTACCATCAACACGAGAGGAGAGAGAAAGAGGGGCATCTGTGTCACAGAGATGCATCTAAATACTTTTCTCGTTCTCTTTCATCTCCTGCCAGCATCAATAACCTTCATATTAAAAGCAAAATTAATCAGTTGTTTGGCATTATGGTACGAAAGCACACATTCATACTGAAGATGAGAGGCCAGCTGCTGCCGAAAGCTTTGTGTCACTTAGTCTCAGAGAGGAAGAAGCGAGTGTCCATGGGAAACTGTTACAGCTAAATTTTGTCAAGCATAGCTGGATCCTGACTGCTGTTCAGCTAATTAAAGGGCACAAATGGTAATTAGTGCCATTAGTGGGGTCCCTTTGCAGATTAATCAAAATGTTCCATTGATTTCAGGGACTAATTTTGACCATGTTTTCATTCCATCTGCTTTGGTCTGTATCCAACCAGGGCAGCCCCCCCCCCCCCCAAAAAAAAAAAAACATTATTTTTTTAGGATTAAACCGTTGAGGGTACATACTGTATAGTGCCAATTCAAAACAGTTGCCTCAGGGTGCTTTATAGTGTAATGACCCTACTGATTTGGAGAAAACCCCAACAATCAAGTGACCTCCGATGAGCAAGCACTTGGTAATGGTGGGAAGGAAAAACTCCCTTTTAACAGGAAGAAACCTCCTGCCATGACTGGCAGTAACCACTATAACATCACTCAGTGGTTTGTATAGAAACGATCATTATCTTTTTTTTTTTTTTTTTAAATAATATCACAAGTGACGGGCAGATCTGAATGAAACAAATGAGACGCACTCATGTGTTAGTGACGTGTCAATCACAAAATAGCCAGGCCCAAAGTATACCCGAGGAGTTGCCCCCTGCTGGCCATTAGTAAGAATTCAGGTTTAGTGCATTGTGTGCATACCAGATGATAGCAGAGTAACAAATTGCTATCATGAACCAGTCACTCTTAATTTAAGCATCTGATTGGTTAGGAAAAGAAAAATTTGTAAAAATACACAGAAAAAAAACGAGACTTTGTTGGCTAGGTTATATGGATGTTTTTTCTTAACAAACAAGGCAAAAAAAAGACTACAATTTCTGCAAGATATATTATTAAATGGCCACCCCATAACCAAGTGCTTAGGACATGCCTTCTCCCTAAGCAGCAGATTTCTGGGTAAAATTCAGCCCTGAGCTGTCAAAATAAATGCAAAAATCCCTGAAATAAATAAATAAATAAAATAAACACCAGCTATTTTCAACCACACTCAACATATCACCTCTTCTGAGACTAAACAAGCACAGTTGTTGTAGCATAATCAGCAATTACAATATCATCATTGAACGTCAATCATTCGACTAACAAAGCAGTTTATGGATTATTGGCTGCAGATGAAGTGTGTAAGCACATTAATAGAGACCATTAATCATTTAGTTTGCTGCCGTAGCCGAGAAGGCATGAAGAGCAGGAAGCTGTGGTAAAGAAAATCTAACGAGAGCCACAAGGTCTCTTCAGGTCCTGGAGTGTTTGTCTGCAGATGATGGTCTTCTAATGATCTAGCACGTAAGGATGGTGTGATAACTATAATATGCAGAGAATGGACAGTGATGAGATGAGGGGACAGGAATATCGCCCTGTGGAAGAATACGGCATGGCACACACACACTCTCTCACACACACACACACACACACACATACACACACTCACACACACGCTCTCTCTCTCTCTCTCTCGCTCTCTCTCTTTCATGGACACACGCACTCACCATCACTCCATTTCATTACTTACCTGATGATCCAGGTGAGCCAGGTGGCCCTGGCAGACCAGGTATACCAGGATCTCCAGGTTCTCCACGCAAGCCGGGGATTCCATCATAGCCAATGCCAGGATCACCAGGGCCACCAGGACGTCCCTTAGGACCTGGAAACCCCGGGAATCCTTTTTCTCCCTTTGTGCCAAAGCCAGCGTCACCCTGAAGACAAGAGGAACGGAAAGGAAAACAAAAGAAAAGTAAGGATGAGAGGAGATATAATGCACAGGAAAGAAAAAAAAAGAAAGGAGAGGAAGAAAAATCAGGGAAAGAAAGGAAAGGGAAGGAATGGAATGGAAGGAAATATGTGGAAAACAAAAGAACGATAATGAAGAGAGAGGAGAGAAAAGAAAAGAGATGGTGAAATACAAAAAATAAAGGAGGGGAGAAAAGGAGATGAAAAGAAAAGTAAAGAAATTATAAAGGAGAAGAAAGGAAAGGGAATGAAATAAAAAGAGAGAAAAACAGGAAAGAAATAAGGACAGAAAATATAAGAGAGGACAGAGGAAAAGAGTTTAAAATGATCTTTTTTTGTGCATCTTTTTAAAAACTTAAGAAATAAGAATCTTTAATATGGATGTTAAGATGAATTGATATGAAAACTGTGCGTCTAAGTACTCACTGGTGGTCCAGGGAATCCAGGGAAGCCAGGCAGTCCGTCTCTTCCAGGTTTTCCTGTTTCACCTGTAGGTCCTCTGCGTCCAGGATCACCTATGAATCCTTTCAAGCCCACGCCTAGGGTGGGGTAGTATGGAGCTCCCTTCTCTCCCTTACGCCCGACAAAGCCCTGCTCACCAGGACGACCCTGCAGAGGGACAGAAATGTGAAACCTCAGAAACTGGTATGTATGCATTATCAGTGCTAATTATTCATTTTGAATTTGCATTCAAGTGTCATGAAGGGACAAAATTGTGCTTACACTAGGGCCCAGAACGCCATTTAAGCCCGGCGAACCGGGATCTCCAGGCACACCCTTCAATCCAGGAACGCCGGACGCACCATTGGGTCCAGGAAGTCCACGTGGTCCAACAAACCTTGACGTGTCTACTCCAGGACAGTTACAGTCACCAGGGTCACCTGCAGGATGGAGGGATTGACAAATGGAGAGGAATGCGAAAAGGTACTGCAGTGGTTTGAATCCTATTTATCTAATAGACTCCAATTTATGTAAATGGGGAGTCTTCTTCACACACTAAGGCTAATTACGGAGTTCCACAGGGCTCTGTGCTAGGACCAATTTTATTTACATTATGCATGCTTCCCTTAGGCAGTATGATTAGAAAGCATTGCATCCACCTTCATCTACATCTGAAGCCAGATGACACACATCAATTAGTTCAACTGCAGGAATGTCTTAAAGAGATAAAGACCTGGATGACCTCTAATTTCCTGCTTCTAAATTCAGAAAAAAAGCAGAAGTTTTTGTGCTCGTGTGCTGTACATGGAAACAAATTAATATGTATCCGCCAGTTACATTTTTTTCAGAGACATCACTGTTTCAGCCATGTTTGCTGGGAGGTGGTGCGACCTGTCGCTGAACGCACAAAACACCTGTGTTCAGCCCACAAACTTTTAAACATTTTAATATTTATGGCTATTTTAAAATGATCAAGATGAACTTAAAGTTCATCATAATTCAGTCTGCATGAGTTATGTCCTCAGTTTAAGCATTGCTGTATTGCCAGCATTCAGAATTCATTTCATTGTGTACCTCTGAAGCCTTTGAAGCCTCTGCTGCCTGGCGGTCCTTTGGGGCCAGGCCGCCCAGGCTCTCCGGGGGGACCTGGTACCGAATCATCTGCAAGCACAAAGGCACGTACAAAGTTAGACCCAGTAGAGGTTAAAACAACGTATCTTCAAAAACTATATAAATAAAGTTATTTTAAAGATTTTACACTGTTTGATCTTTGACTGAATTGCATACTTTTTAAGTTCCTGCCTTAGAGGAACAGATTTTTAATTATTTATCTTTTAATATTAAAGGATGCTTTCAATAACATAATGAGGACTCATTCAAACCAGCACAGGGCAGGTGCGACTTGAAGCCACAGTGTAAAATCAGGATTAGTTTGCGCTGCTTGACTGTCAGATTTGACAAAAGATTTAAGCTGCTTAAAGCAAAAAAACAAACAAACAAAAAAAAAAACTGTTTATTTCATCTTAAAATGTAAAACAGCATGAACTATTTCAGTGATTTTACATCGACCGTAATGGCTAAGAGCTTCTTGCCTGAAGCAGCATGCACAGCGTGTTGCAGTTCAGAGCCGACCCCGGCAAAGAAAATACACAAACACATTTATATCCCATGCAAGGAAATCATATGTCCAGTTTCTGATGTTTTTCCAATGATTTCCTTCCAGAATGTTTCACAGTTTCTTTCCATGTTGCATGTGTTTGTGTCAGAAATAACAGTCATAAAATCCCATTTGCTGCCAAGCATTAATGTCCATGTAAAATCAGTGAATTATGTTCACAGCGGGCGACACCTTATGACCAGAGATGAGAAAAGCAGCTTGGATCAGCAGAGAGAGACTCTTATATCCAAGACTGAAGCTGGCCTGCGTTCTATACTTACCACCGCTCCCTGCACAGCGCAGAAGGGAATAAAATAAAATGAAAATAAAATAAAATAAAAGCATTTCGGCAGCTAGATGGTGCCTTGGAAAGTTCAGTTTGTTGCTTTGAATTTCGCTTTGGCGGGCTGAATATTGCCGCGGAGTTTCACAGCAATATGGCTGCCTTTAGGATACCTGTAGGACTGACCTGTATCAGGATCGATGTAGCAGGGATCAACGTTTGAGCCTTGGAGGACAGCAAAGTCAGTCAGCCGTTATATGTTAAAGGGCGTTTCTTTCTTGTCTTTTACTTCTACCGATTAGCTCAATTTTATTCCATGAAAAATTTCAGACTCCGTTTTTATTCTGCTAAATATTTTTGTTCCAGTCCCTTTAACCCCATCCAGGCTGAGTAAAAGTAATAGTAACGGAAACAGTACACAAGGGTTAAAGCTCAAACATGTCTAAGGAAAATTCAAATAACACTGTAGTTTAAAATATTCATGTTCTGCCTTGCCTGAGAGGAAGGGTGACAGAGCTTTATCTGTCATTTCTGTGTAAATGTACCTGAAGGGCCTGGAAGTCCAGGAAGGCCAGTGGGTCCGGGGGCACCAGGGTCACCTGGGGCCCCTTCAAAGCCAAAGCCTGGCAAGCCGAAGTCACCCTGTTCTCCTTTTGAACCTTTAGTTCCAGGAAAACCACGAAAACCTGTTTGCATAGACAGATTTTTTTTTTTTGACATTCTCCTATAAATAATGATTAATGATTGTAATTAATCCTCCGTGATCTGTGTGGCTCTGTGTATATTACCTGGACCAAATCCACCAGGTCCTGGTTGGCCTGGAGATCCTGGTTGTCCTGGAGGTCCTGGAAATCCCTGGTCACCACGGGGTCCCGCGAGGCCACGGAAACCGGAGTCACCTGGAGGTCCTGCAACCAATCACAGAAGAGATGGTTAATGGACAGGTGGGTCACAGGAACACATTATGTCACTCTGTAAAGAATAATGTGTGCATGCTACCTTGAACTGCAAGGTTCCCCCCATTAACATAAGTCACAGGTCCTGGGGGTCCAGGGTCTCCCTCGTCTCCCTATGAAATGCACCCAAAACCATGTTACAGCAGAAATAATGGATTGGATAATTTCGCTTTGACTTGTGATTGTGTCTCATGAACTTATGCTAATTTATAGGCTGTTTGTTTTGATAATCAATTTATAAATAACAAATATTTATCAGTTGGCTAATGGCACCATAAAACCATATGCAGCAAAGCAGAGGGAGATAGCTGAAAAGCTGCTGTGGTGGCAGAATAACAACCAAGTAAATAAACACAAGACTGGAAATGAATTTGGCTGTAATAAAACACACCTCCTTTACTGGAATCATCATTAGGTACACAGTGCTAGTACTGGGTTCCACACAAAATGAAGAGCATATAACTGTTAAACTAAGATCAGCTAAGCTAAGCTACACTATGCTAAGCTAATGGGCAATTTGAAAGTGAACTTAGATTCATGATTAGGTAGCTTAATAATTGATTCCTCATAATGTTAACTTTTAATAAAAAAGAATTAGGCCTTTAACATTTATCAGTAGCTCTATAGGAGTCCTATATTTTATAGTCATGGTAATCAACACTGCTAACATCATAAACAGCACCATCTGCTGGTGAAATGTGATATAACATGGTGTTACAAAAAAACACGTGTTTTATACACATCATCATCATCATCATCATCATCCTTCACATGCAAGGTGAATGTGTTAACCACTACACCATTGTTTTTATGTACATTATTACATTATTATTGGAGAGTTTGGAGTTACGTGCTTGTACGTAAAATTACAAAGTCATTGTTAGAGAGCAGTTTGTCCTCGTTCATTTTTAGTGTGGTGTTATAAATTGACAGTTTCACTAATTTCAAATGATATAAAATTTCCTTTTAGTAAGAAATGTTGATATGCCACAGCTAAAACACTGCACTGTCAATATTAGCATACAGCACACAGTAACGGGAAGATACCGCTGACTTCCACAGTGCATGAAACTACACAACATTCAAACAAACACAGCGTGATTTTTACCTTGGGTCCTGTGTATCCTGGTGAGCCTGGGTAGCCTGGACTTCCTCGCAGTCCCTGAGTGGGGAAAAATATTTCATTTAAATGTGACTTACTGTACAGTTTTGAAGCGAAGTACACGACTATACTGCCCTGCAGTAAGGGTGTCTGTATTAACACTAATACACATATGATATCATAAATAGCCGAACTTGTTGCGGTCATTAATATGAAAATAAGAGGATGCAGTAACGACATAATTACTACTGCAAAATAATGTTGCAGGAGATTTTCTACAGCTATCCCGAAGTATATATTAAAGTGTGTACTGTATCAGGCCTTTTCCTGGCTTTTTGGGTGGGCCTTTGGTGGTGACTGCACAGCAACATGAAAGTTCACATGCACTAAAGGCACCAAATCTGTGTTAAACCTGTTTGACAGCTTTTTCTTTGATTTCTGACCATCTGATGAGCAAAAATATCCATTACATTTTATTAAATGAAAACATCTTTAGGTGACCATGATGGAAGTGTCTTACTATAGAAGGAAATCTGAGGGGGTGAAGGAAAACAATTATTATCTACATCCTATATGGTTTTAATGAACACTTTTCACCAGTAAGCAAATCAAAATTGAGTATTTTCTGTGAGTTAAAGTGAGTACAAGTACTCTGTAGTTGCAGTTTTACAAAACCTACCTGCTGCCCATCAACACCGGGAGGTCCATTAAACCCTGGCACGCCCTGCTTGGTGGAAACACAAACAACAGCCACCACAGAAGAAGAAAAAGAAGAAAAGGTGAGAGAAGTTTCCCTCACAGAGGGAAATAAGAAGAATTTCTAAACTGTAATGTCACTAAATACGGTACAACTGAAGGTAATGGTCTTACTCTCGCCCCAGGATATCCAGGAATGCCCTTCTCTCCATATTCCCCGGGATAGCCAAAGGGTCCCTGGAATTAAATAACAAAATAAAGTGCGTCCAAACCCAGAACTTCCTCTAAAGCACATTTTGCACAGTTGGCATGAAATTATTTTAAAAACAAACCAGCTAACAACTGAAAAACTTACACGTGGGCCGGGATATCCTGGGTATCCTTTAATTCCCTTTAGACCAGGGTCACCCTTTGAAAGAGATGATGAGAGAACAAAGTAAACAACAGCAAGAATGAAAGTATCCGTGTCCACACTTCATCTGGACTCCTTCAGTCTTCAAAATGTCTTTAAAACATTTTTCTGAAACTGTTCGGAGGAACTCTGCCTCTTCATGTTGCCAGTTAACTGTTTCTTTTGAGTAACACTTCTGGTCTTTTGTTGCCTCAGTCCCAACTTTTTTGAACCATGTTGCTGCCATCAAATTCAAAATGAGCCAATATTTTTCTTAAAACGCCACATTTTCTCAGTTTAAACATTTGATATGTTATCTATGCTCTAAATGAATCAAATATAGGTTTATGAGATTTACAAGTCATTGTATTCAGTTTTTATTTACAGTTTATTTGCAGCATCCCAACTTTTTTTTTTTGAAATTGGAGTTATTTATTACACTAAATCAGGATCGTCTGTCATAGTCAAGGTTTCAGTTTTATATTTTATCAGATAGTCGAGTATATGCACTCCTCTTGTTTTTAAGCTACGCTGCATTCAAAGACACTTTAACATGTAGCTTCCAGCTCTGGAGGTCTGAGTAGTGCAAATAATTGCAAAATGTTTTTGAAAGGTTGCACATTCAGCGAAGAGGTTGTTCTCTACTATTATGACTAAAAAACATGTGCAGCATTGTTGTGCCTCAAGTCTGCTACATGTAATTTGGTAGCAGTGACTGTTAGTCACGCTCTAATCAGTTTCTGCTTGAGATTTCATTCTCACTTCGGCCTGTGATGAGGACGTGTAAGGACTCTCTAAAATCTCTCTTATCCACAGAGCCTGACGTTTGTCATTTTGGCCTTCCAGCTGTGAAGCTGTTACTGACTCAATTGGGGATGTTGGAGATACAATAAGTTTTTACAAAAGTCTGTGGCATCCTTTAAAAAGGTGTTCAGCACTAATCCAGGTTAAAAACAATTTCCAGTAAAGGAGCAAAACAGCAATATCGTCTTTATTAATAGATTTCAATCGTGGTTGATTTGGAGCCACGTGGTGCCAACAGCCGTTCAATAATAGACTCAGAGGTCGTCGAGGTCTCGGAGCAGTGGTTACCAAAAGAAAGCATTCTCACTGTCATAACGTACATCAGGGAGTAAATGACCTTTTCCCATCATTTTGCAGCTGCAATCTGATTTAATGCTTCGACACGAGTGACAAACACACAGGACATCATCTCGCTGAGAAATCTTTCTTGCGCAGTTTGCAGCTCTTCATTTAAAAGCCGTATTGTGCATATTTCTACAAACAAATATCATATTCATTTATGGAATCTGTCTGCCAGGGACAGGAAGCTTTGTGCTTTTCATTTAATGGCAGCTCGTTGTCCTGTTTTTATTTGGCTGTATGCAGTGAAAGAATGTGTGTGTGTGTGTGTGTGGAGCAAACGCTTGGCTTTGCAGAAATGTGTCAGATATCGATCGGCTCGTGTGTGGCAACAGTTAAACATTTTTATAAAGTTGCCAGTGACAGATGGCTGGTCTGCATCTGTGCTGATTACACCGAAAAACTGTCCGTTTCCCTCCATAAACGGAGTCTGCAGAGTTTTGTTTCATATAGAAGAGTCCCTGGAAGAAAATGTGTACTTTTCTGTAGTTTTTACAAACACACACTTAGAAGATCAGCAACACGTAACTTGTGTTGGTCCCTTTCAGGCTGTTGCCACTGCTGTTTTTTTTTTAATCCAGTTCTTGATGTTAGAAACTGATTTAAAATGTGAGACGTGTTTCCCAACAAACCTGCATTCCTTTGTCTCCTTTGGGAAAACCCACAAACTCCACAACGCCATTGATCATTGGCTGGCCGGGGTCACCAGGCAAGCCCATGTCGCCCTGGATGCGGTGACCAAGGAAGAGAGAGCTGTTTACACTGATCACCCACTTTCTGGTGAGTCGGTGAAGGCGGAACAAGGCGGGCAAAGAAGCGGGAAAGAACTCCAACTTTTGGGATATTCAGGGGAAGGCGGGGCGGACTGTTGACTGGAGGATGGACGGCATGAGGCTGAAGCCACGGAAGAGAGCGCAGAGCAAGGAGATTTTTGGATGATGGAGAGAGGCTGGTGTTTGTCGTTGGGATAAAACTTTACACTTTAGTTACGACTTTAATCGTAGAATCTCTGGAGGGAGTTTAGTGAACATCAGATTTATAGTGTTAATATTGGTATCCAGAAAGTTCTTTAACTTTATAATTTTTTTAGTAAGTTTCTTCATGTTTCCAAAGGTATCGACAAACTTTTCCACTCAAGATGTGTCAGCCTGTGACATGTGTTTGAAAGGAAGTGAAAAAAACCTGCTCCCTTTAAAATCAATAGTTTGAACTTGAAAGGTCGGTAAGTTTATAACAGCCTTGTTTCTCTGCCTTATTCACCAGGCTGCAGTTTAATGCATCAACTTTAAAGGCCTCAAAACAACTGAGAATGAGAACACGCTGTTATCCCGAGGAGGAAAAGCTCTTTTGGCCAAACACCTTTCACAATAAGAGCGTCCTAGTTCTGAAGCATATTTCCATTAAATGCACAGTGATTTTTTTAAAATTATTATTCCTGTGATATGATTCTGGACTCCTGCTCTGCTGGAGCGTTGATGACCAGCCTCTCCTCCACCTCTCCCCAAGTCTCCTATCATCCTCCCTCGGCTCCTCCTTTCCTCACGCCAGCACGTCCTCTTCTCTGAAGTTGTAAAGTTTGCTCCAATCACTGCTCCTCTTCCTTTTTTGACCTTTGACCTTTGCTTACTGCTGCATCATTACACTTCTTTTCTTTGTCACTTTTGAAATGAAACCCCACCACATCCTCGCGTGTGTGTTTTTGTGTCTATTGTGTGTCTTTTGTAAAAGCTCAACGGCCTTTGCTTCTTCCCTTCCCTTGCCGTGTTACCTTAGCTCCTTTGTAGATAGTGAGTATTTTTTGGCCACTTAGTGACGTGTCGCCGGGACTACCCCTGGGTCCGGGAAGACCCACGTCGCCCTAGAGTCCGAAATACATACGAAACACACTGTTAGCCAATAAGGAGACGCGAGGAGCAGAGGAGGGAAAATGAAGAAAGCAAGGAGGGGAGGGGAGAGGAAAAAAGAGAGAAAGCAAAAATAAAGGTCAGCAAGATGGCTCGAGATAGCAAGATTTCACCTACACAAAAAATAGCTTTTTTCCCACAGTCTGAGAACCACTGACTTCATTTAGAAATGGTCCCAAGTTTTTCTAGCAGAGCAGGTCTCGACTCTCAGCACTGTGAGTAGCACATGCAGCAGAGATGCCTCACAGCAGAGCAGATGCAAATAAATAATGACCCCATTTTTGCCCTTTTCAAAACAAATTGAATCTGCTGTTCTGTGTATAAATGTGCACACAGTATGTGCGGAATATCAGCCAGTGTACTGAAACGGGATCTTTTTAAAACTTTGATCTTCCTCCGTCTTACCCTGTCCCCAGCATCCTGCCAGTCACACCAGCCCTCTGCATGTCCTCCGTATCCAAACTTAGCATCTTCAGCTCTGTTACCTCCAGCTTGGCCTCCTCTCTTTTTTTGTCAGTGCCACTGTCTCCAAGCCACACATCGTAACATCTTGTAAACCTTACCTTTCCCTCTTCCTGCTATCCTGCTCTCACAAATCGCCCCTGACACTTGTCTCCACCCACTCCACCCTGCCTGCGCTCTCTTCTTCACCTCTCTTGTGCACTGTCCATCGCTTTGGGTGACTGACCCCAGGTATTTAAACTCACCTGCCTTCACTACCTCTGCTCCTTGCATTCCCACACATGCAATTCTGTCTTGCTTCTACTGGATTTCATTCAGTCCGTACCTCCACCTCTCCAGGCTCTCTTCCACCTGCTTCCACCTGCTTCCTACTCTGACCACAGATCACAACGCCATCCGCAAACATCATATTCCACAGAGGCTCCTGCATTATGGTTATGCTCTATTCTCTCATTTAAATCTGCTGCCTTTTGTAAACGGTGAAGCTGGCAAAACAAAAAAAGGGGAAAAGGTTTAAAGGAAACAAATCAGGATAGATAAAGAAATGAAAGGGGTGATAGGAGACAAAAGTAAGAAAAAAGAAGAACGCTCAGAGATACTTTGTTTTATAATCAGTTTATAGAAATTTCAAGCCCAGAGCTAAAGAGAAACACACATGCTCTTTAATATAATGATCAGGCTGCGCAGTAGATCCAGCTGTTTCCACGTTCACTTCAACCCAGAATCAGTCCTTGCTCACTTTCTAAGGGTTTGGTTGAGGATAGCATGCGTGCACTATTTGAGGAAGATGTGTGTTAGTACTCGTGCCATTTGATCAAACGGGATGGGCGGGTTTGTAGCTCAGTGAGCGGGTGGGGAGTGAGGAGTCAAGGAGTGCAAGAATGACCTTCAGATCTCAGAGCTAATCACCAAATGCTTGAATGTGGTCAAGATGGGTAAATAAAACCATACAGGAAGCAGGAGCGAGTGATTGCAGCACCCAGTTACAGCCCACAGATTACAGTCCTCCAGAGTGACAGCTCAGAAATTTAAACTGTTAAATGTTCAGGGTGCGACCTGCCTCTCGCATGAAGTCAGCTGAGACTGGCTCCAGCTCAATGCACAAATTTTGGCTGAACTGTAGTGGAAAATCTCTGAGCTGTCATTCAATAGTAAAGAAAACCAGTCTGTGAAGCCACTGGACATCTCCCAAACTCCCCAAATCTGAAGAAAACTAAATAAACTCCTAAAATAATTGAACTGGGAGTCAAGATAGTCCCAATAAAGCTGATCGATCTGCCTCAGGGAGTCTGCGTGTGTCTCAGTGGCAGCACAGAACAAACCAGACTGAAACAAGCAGAGGTGCGTGTGATTCTTGTTATTTTATCACACAGGCAACAGATGCAAAAATCAGTTCAGCACGTGTCAAGAAGAGGGTGGAGAGAGGAGGGGGTGGAGGGTGGAGGATATAGGAGAGAGGAGGGGGGTGGAGTTAGAAGAGAAGGATGGAGGGATGCAGTGGACGGAAGAAGTGCAGGCTGTGAAGCCACCACCAAAAATTTTAACATGCACAGGATTAAAAAAATCATTCTAGTCCCATTCAAACAGACATGCATGCACACACGCACGCACGCATGCACGCACACACACACTCAGGACCCAGCCAGAGCACTTTAAGCCTCCTGTTTTCATCAACATTTTACTAGAAAACAAAATGAAATGTTCTTCAGGCAGAACTAGTTAAAGAAACAATGAGCTCTGGTTTATTATCAGCGGCAGGAAGCGGGTGTCGTCAACCTGTTTCTGTCACCATGAGGTTAAAGCTAGTTGCCAGTTTTTCTCTACTCTTAGGCAGTCCTTTCCTGTGACCATTCTCAAAGCTCAAAGCTCCTAAATTTAAACATATGGCTCCTGCCTTCACTTGTAAAGAGAGAAAATGGGGCCATAAACTTGATCTTATAGTGATGCTTTCATCAGAAGCAGTTAAATCTATTTTAGTACCAATTCTGAAAGGAGGCAGAAATATCAGACTGTCCATAAAAGATGCACGTATCTACTCTTTGGTCACACGTTCACTTAAATTGAGCAATTTATCCGTCTCCACCTTGTTTTTGTTTTTTTTTAAAACCAGATGTGAAGAATGAGAGGTGGAAGCTTTAGTGACTTGTCAATCACAAGGCTTTTACATACCATTCTTTATCCTCTGTTTTACTTCTTCTTTTGGCTGCTCCCTTAAAGGGCCACCACAGTGAATAACCTGCCTCCATCTCACCTTATCCCAGCATCCTCTTCTGTCACACCGACCCTCTGCATGTCCTCCTTCACTACACCCTCAAACCTCCTGTGAGCTCTTCCTCTTTTCCTCCTGCCTGGCACTTACATACTCAGCATCCTTTCTCCAATATGTCTACTATCTCTCCTCTGCACATGTCCAAACCATCTCAGCCTCTCCTCTCTAACTTGATCAACCTGAGCCGTCCCTCTGATGTAATCATTTCTAATCCTGTCCATCCTGCTCACTCCAATGAAAACCTGAACATCTTCATCTCTGCCTCCTCTCGTTTTTGTCAGTGTCCCTGCTTGTGTACGTGCGGACTCATTTTATGAGTCTGTTGCGAGCTCTTCGGTTTACAGCGTACCTTGTCTCCTTTCTCTCCTCGATATCCGTCACTACGGCTCCCCTAAAGACAAAAAAGGTTAGCGACGTATTTCTGGACAAAAATGAGAGACAAAAAGCGGCGTCTCCTTTCAATGACCAAAAGGCAATATCCATCCATATTTAGAAGACTAATCCATCACTTTATTATACTTACCATTAGCCCTGGGGGACCAGGAGGACCTGGTCGGCCCTAAAACAGAACCAGAGTCAGACTGAGTTTCAGAAAGTCAGCAAAAAAAACCCCATTATTCAGCTTCTTAGACCAGATTCTTTAATTCTTTAGTAACAGCAACAAAAAAAAAACTAAACTCTAGTATTCAAATACTTTTGTTTTACCTTTATTAATTGGAGGTAAAACAAAAATATTTAATGAAGAAATATTACGTGTCCTCAGACAGGTTAGTAGTTTTTCCTTTATAATTATTGCATGTAATAAACAACAGATTTGAAATTAATTGAACAAAAAATAAGGAGCTGCATGCGATGGTGCTGATGCAGGAGGCACTCTGAGACAGATCAATGAGTTTACGTACGGGGAATCCTTCAGGTCCTCTGGGACCAGGAGGACCAGCTGGACCATAAGAACCTGGAAAACCCTGCAGAGATGAACACAAACCCAGGATATAAAACCCTGCTGCTGCCACTTCTGCGTGACACATAGCTGACATTTAGGACACGATGCACATGAGCTTGACATCCAGTGCACATTTTAGAGAGCTCAGTTGTGCTATTTTGTATTAAAGATTTATGATTTTGAGTAAAAACGTGAAAAAAAAACCTCTTACATCAGGGCCGGGGGATCCTGGGCGACCTGGTGAACCCAGTAAACCCTAAATAAGGGGAACAAAGAAAAGAAAAATAACTAAGTAACCACCAACATATCAACAGGCCTGTCAGGACTATCAGCAGAGGTTAAAGTGGGCTGGAGCGACCCAGAGTGGTACTCCAGCACCATCAGCGAGAAATTCATGTGCTGCAGCCTGGCGGTTCTCCCAGCTGATGCCGTGGAGGCAGGAAAATCATCACATTGTCCCGCCTGCACACATCCTGTCTGTCTTTTCATCCCCGTCACGTGCTCGTCCTGCAGATGTCAATAAGTTTAGTAATAGTTTGCCTCTTTATTTTAAGCGCTGAACTCGATTAGTTAAATGTTACACTGACAGAGGATATAGGACCGTTCTGGTAACAGAATTATTTTTGTGGGATAAAAAGAAAAAAAAACGCCCCACCCTCTTCGGTGTTTTCCACAAATCCCACCCTGCTACTCTATTTAGCTTACTACACGGTTATAATGAGGAAAAAGTAGAACTGCATTTATACAGCACCTGCTGAAGGACTGTGTTGTGTGCATAAAGATGATGGGAAGTGATGAGGAGGTATGAAAAAAAGATGAAGGAAGGAAAGATTTGTCAGAGGAACCTGATACAAGCCCTGAAAGGAAAGCTGAACAGAAAATCAGAGTAATGGAAGTGGAAAATACATTTTTTCCTATGTTTTTATATTGCAAACTGTTTATGTGCCTTGGATAAACAGATAAACCTGCATGAGTGAAAGCTTACATCGTCCGAGATGAATACGGGCTCTCCTTTCTGACCCTTGGGCCCAATTGGCCCCTGTTGGAGGAAAACACAATGTCAGTATCCCATCTCTCTATATAATATTCTCTAATAAATAACAAGATATTAAAAATATATGGAGTGAATAAAATAGGATGTCTCTCCGCACAGGAAATCCAGGGGGTCCAGGTGCTCCTGTCCCAAAGCCGGGCTCTCCAGAATCTCCTCTGGTCCCGTTGCAGCCATCCAGTCCCGGCGGTCCTCGGCCGCCCTGCTGACCCGTGTGACCCTGCACAGAGAAGGAGAGGAGGGTGAACCCATGAAGAATGAGCAGTGATCGTTTCAAAAGAGGATTAAATCTAATTGAAAACAAATTATGAGTCAGATTTTTATTCAGACATGACTGTTATCATTCTGTGGTACCTGTTATCATTTTGTCTGTATTTCTACATTTTGTTTAACACAATAAGATCTTCTAGGACTGGAACTTGTTAATTTAAAACCGAGGGAAGAAATTAAAGGACAGAATGAAATATCCTCATGAGTTTTAATGAGAAAGACTGTTTGTTTACTTACAGGCACGCCATCAGTTCCTTGAAATCCGGGCACTCCCATTGGTCCCTGCACAAATAATAATCAATAATCAATAAAGTCAATTTACAATCAGTTTAAATGGCGGCACCTGGTGGTCAAAACATGTCACTGCATAGGTGGTGGAGAAATTTTTAATGCATAATGTTGGTTTAAGGGTTTGCATTTAACTTGCTGGGCTGTTATAATAAAGCTAATTTATTTGCTAATTAGCCAATATGCGCATAAACCCACTGGCCACTTCATTAGGTACAGGTTCATTAGCTCATAGCACCAGGTGGACCCATTTTATCTTCAGAGCTGCCTGAATTCTTTTTGACAAAGATTGAAAAAGTTGCTGGAAACATTGCTCAGAGATTTTGGTCCATACTGACATGATAGCACCATCAGCTGAGAGGAGTGGCACCTGGTGTGGCACCACCGACAATCGTGCCACATTCAAAGTTACTTTAACCACCTTTCTTCCCTCATCTGATGCTTGGTTTGAACTTCAGGAGGTCATCATGACCATGTCCTCATGCCTAAATGCACAACGGGTTTCTGTCGTGTGATTGGCTGGTTAGATATTATCTGAAGAGGTGTATCTAAAAAAGTGGCCAGTGAATGTATGAAATTATTGAAATTTAAGTAAAAATTAACATTTAATGGAAACACCCACTTTGTCTCCCTTTGGCCCAGACGGTCCTTTCAGTCCAATGTGGCCCTTCTCTCCTTTCGGCCCATAGGGCCCTGGGGTCCCACGCGGCCCCTCCGGTCCACTCCGGCCAAGTTCCCCAAGAACTCCTGGACGACCCTGAGAGCAAAGAGAAGACGTGAAAACCTTTCATCGAACTGTAAGCAGAAATGCATAGACTGTAAATAAAAGAGATAAAAGTGGCATACTTCCAGCAGGGAGTGACTCCTCCGGCTGTGAAAAGAAACCCTTTAAGTTTTTATATTTTTCCACATTTCCACCACCTGTATCAACATATATAAGAAGGCGTTTCCTAATGACGGCAACCATCGTAAAGAGTGTTTGCAGTCATCACAAGGACATGACCTGCATGTGACACACACACACACACACTTTCTCATGTCCACAGTGTTTGCATTCGTACATGATCCTTTGGCCGCTCTCATCACATTATGTTATGGATTTCGTGAGAGTGTTTACACAAGATGGGAACAAGTTGAGATTGAAAGCCCAGCTGTTTTATTCTTTTCTCTCTCTCTCTGTCTCACAGAGGGAAGTTAACATGTGAGTGTGGCTCACGGGGTTAAATCTCAGAGGGAGGGGTAAGTAATTTATGTGGGCGCGTAGTGACATGTACAACTTAGTAGTTGTATTACTACTGTAGATTCTGTTTGAGAATAACAAGAAAATTGACTGATTTTAGAGACAAATTAATGACACAAATACACTTGTTAGCCTTGAAAGAGCCAAAATCCACTGCAAACGCTTCATTTTCTTAACAAACGTGCTCACAGGTGATTGCACTGCTCAGTGCTGGCCACAGGAGGGCAGCATAAACACACTCTTAATGCATTGGTAATATTTGAATGCCACAGAACCCCCCCCCCCATAAATTCAATCTATATCAACACATAATCAATAGTCAGTTTGCCTTATATCATAAATTGAAACAAGTCACAGTTTTTAAATACTATCTACAAAAAATATGCTCATAAACTCATTATAAAGGTGCCATAGATTCAAATTTCCTTGAGAATATAAACTATTGCTGCAGACGTGCATTTACAAGACAATCATGTATATATGTATAGATATATTTATGTTGGATGAGGTGTTTTCTAGCTGCTTTCTATCACATTTGTAGCTGGAATGTAGCTTAACCTAACGTGGCATGCTTTAATAGAAGGGGTAATATAAAGCTGAGCCTATATGTGCATCCTTATACTGTATTGTACTGCACTGTAATTACACACAAAGAAAAGGATCACAAATCACACATGCTAACACATAAATGATGAAAAGGGAAGATAATTATCTCCTCCACAGCTGGTCCTGTTCCTTTAGATCCAGCTGATCTGCCTGCAGACAGAAAACAATTTCACGCACATGCAGAAGGCCAAACACAGTCCTGCATATAAACAGCCTTTAGGATTGATTCTAAATCACAGGGTGCATCAGACGGGTGGTGTATACAGTATCAGGGCTATTTAAATAAAGACTTAAGCACCTTCTTAAGACTGTTAGGAGCTTAAGTGGTCATCAGCAATGATCTTAGACAAATAATTGTTGCTGCCCATCAATCTGGGAAGGGTTACAAGGCCATTTCCAAACAATTCCTTTTTTTTTTTTTTTTTTTACAGTGGGAAAGAATATTTACAAGTCGAGACAGGTGCCAGTCTTCCCAGCAGGGGGCATCCTACTAAAATTCACCCTGCAAAAAATGCAAGAGCTCCATCTCAGACTCTACAGGCCTCAGTTAGCATGTTAAATGTTAAAGTTCATAACAGTACAATTAGTAAAGGACTGCACAAGTATGGCTGTCTTGGACGTGTTGCCAGGAGAAAGCATCTTCTCTCTAGAAAGAACACAGCAGCACAACGTAGGTTAGATCAAAAAGGAGATGTTTGGCCATAATGCACAGCACCACGTTTGGAGAAAACCCAACACAGCGTATCAGCACAAACACGGCGTAACAACTGTCAGCACGGCGGTGGAGCATCGGTGGTGATTTGGGCTCGTTTTGAAGCCACAGGACCTGTGCACCTTGAAGTATTCTAGACTCAAACGTGAGGCCATCTGTCCAACAGCTACAGCTTGGCCCAAATTGGGTCATGCAACAGGACAATGATCCCAAGCAGAGCAGCAAATCTACCACAGAATGGCTGAAATGAAGAAAAGAATCAAAGTGTTTGCACCTCCAGACCTTAAGCACGCTGTGGAAACCTCAGTGAACTGAAGCAATGTTGTAAAGAAACACTTTTTACAACTTTAATAACAGTTATTAAATAAATCACCCTAATGTCCCAGTAGAAATACAATAAAATACCGGTGATCACAGCTGGCAGCGTTTTACTGTAATTTTACAGGAAAATAACATTTTCAGCGTTTCACTGTAAATGTTATTTTTTGTGCTCATTCATCTTTCACACTTACTCTGTTTGCCTTTTAACGTAGTGGTGATGCCAGACTGGCATTCGCCACATTGCGTCTCAGCTGAGCTTTCAGCTCTGTTCCCAGCCCACGTGGCCTCAGGGCAGGCAGGTAGTACATAATGACAGGGCTGTGGCAGGTAAAGGTAGCCTGCCTGAGCTGTCTGGCCCACAGTTCACACTCACACCTGGTTTCACCCAGGGAAAATATGCAGGGGTCCCACAGGGATCCACTTTCTCTCACGCCTCGCCTTCCATCTCTCTCATTCTTTAAACAACTTGCATGCAGCTTTTCTTCTCCTTTCTTTCCTTTTCCTTCTCCATTTCTCTCCTCCTGCCTCCCACTTCCTTCTCCTTAATCTCTGACCTGTCTTCCTCCGGGCCGTCATCACTGTTAAAGCCACATCCACCTATAAATGTCTTAGCAGACCTCCAACTGCTGGCTTAAGTATCTCTTTGTTTATGTAAAGCTCAGCAGGTCGCGGGGTCACCTTGTCAAAAAGGCTCCGCCGTGTTTCTAGTTTCTATTTTCAGGTCACGGGTCACTTTCAAAGCGTCGGCAGCACCGTCTGTCTGGCCTTACATAAAAGTTAAGAGGTGAAGTGTTAGTTAAGGTGAAAAGATGTTCTGGTCTTTATTAACGAAGTAAACTTTTTCTGTTCTTGACAAAAAAGACTTTCACAAGCTTGCAAAAAAAATCAACAAACTAATAAGTGTTAGAAATGGCTTCAAAAAATGAAACATCTGAAAGTCTGAACTGTTTAGTATTCCTGGCTCTTTGAGGGAGTTTCTGAGGGTTCAAGGCGTCTCTGTGTATTCCCTAATATGGCATGGTATTAAAAAACAGAGGGAGGAGAGTGAAGAGCAGAGATAAGAGGAAACAAAAAGGTGGGTGGGTGGGGGGTGGGACAC
>JAVDPK010002691.1:106668-120485 GCA_034780415.1 Cichlasoma orientale | reverse complement strand
CACACACACACACACACACACACACACACACACACACACACACACACACACACACACACACACACACACTAATCTAAGATTTAAGCATGCATATACCACTAAAAGTTGCACTTGTGAACAAGCGCTCACTTAGGAAAGTACAAACAAGCTCAATAATCTAACGAATAGATGATAGAAAAGCATGAAGAGAGAGAGAGAGAGAGAGAGAGAGAGAGAGAGAGAGAGAGAGGGAGAGAGGGCTTGGCGATATAGAAAGATATGGAAACACAGAAAGCGTGAGAGAGATCAAAGTTATCATTCATGCCTGTCTCAGGGTCATTTTGCTGCCAACAGTGATTATCTGTGTGCCATCTACGTCTGTGTGTGTGTGTGTCTGTGTGTGTGTGTGTGTGTGTAATAAAATTTTTATGGTCTGCCACTCTTCCCCTCCCTCTCCTCTCTCTTCCTAAAGAGCAATTTCAAGACTTTTCTCTGCAGAAAATCTGCAGTGTTAAATAGTTTAGCTGAGACTACCATGAGCAGCCTGAGCTTCTCCCATTCATGGTGAACTCCACTGTTGGCCCCTTCCCTATTAAGCCCCACTTATCAACCAGTCGGCGTTCAACTGACGCACAGCATCATCCACGTTCAGCATCATGCAGTTGGGATTTTGGAGGACTGCACGGGAGCACGTTTGAGTTGAATGTGAAACCCCTCTCTGTAGGCAAATACCTCCATAAACGGACACAATCGCTCTTCTCCACGGCTGGCTTGAAGGATGTAGAGATTCCAACTTGTTGGCGCTAAAAGCTTTGCAACTGCAGAAGCTTTATCAGACCGTGACGTTCACTGCACACTGGGGAGGTGTGAAGCTGTCGGGATGAGAGTCTGCACCTCCGGGTCTGAGGTCAGGGTTCTCGGCCGGAAAACCAAAGAGGTCTCACTCAACGCTGGGCATGAGATGCAATCCCAAGTAAAGGGGTTCGGGTATAATCTGGGTCTTGTTCATGCGTGAGGATAGGGTTGGTGGATTGGATAAAAATAAAACTTTCACCAGAACGCAGGAACGAGTTTATGGATAAAATGAGTTTCCTCCAAGGCTCATCTTAGCGAGGAGCTCAGACACCCAGATTAAGGCCAGCGCTCCTTGATGTTGAAAGGAGCAAGCTTAGGTGGCTTTGTCTGCCTCTTAGATGGCTTCCTTTGGAAGTTACTCCTGGGTGGAACCAGGAAACCCTGAAGAGATTATGTGTCTTACTGGACTGGGAGGTCTTGGGATCCCCCAATGAGGTGCTGGGAAAATTTGCTGGGGAAGTTCTCGACTAACTTGCTCAAGCTGCTGCCTTTGTAGCCCAGCTCCAGGTATGTACCAGAAAATGGAAAATCATGTTAGCGTGAGGCTTTCACACATATCAAGGCCTGCTGATTTTGTCTCCCAAATCTAACAGAGTAGTTGTACTACAATAGTATCACTTCATAGCCAGTGAAGAGAGGAAGCCATTATACAGCCCACTGAGCATGCAGACCACACCATGTGGGTATAATCATTTCTACAACATCAATAAATATTTGTCCCTAATGTGGCCCATATCTGTAGTTCTGTTCTGGACTAAGACCACTATCTCAGGGTGAGTCTGGCTGCTTCTGCCCACCCACAGGAACACATTATGTGGGCCAGATCTGGCTCACAAAACACTTCAAAAAAATGTGACTTATGGTCCATGTCTGGCCCACACAGCATTTGTTAACTGGTCTGCACTCTAAGAATATAAGGGATTTATGACCTATCTTCTTGAAATTTTTAATTTTGACATTGGTAGCGCTTTCTATTCCAGCTCGCTAAAAATATGGTAATAGTGGGGTAATAATGTGGAAACAAGATGGTAATATTGTGTAAAGAGCAAGTTATTACGTTTTAATTACCAAAGTAATATGCAGGTAATTATGTGTGGTTGTAGCCGAGTAATGGTACATTAAAATTTGTGTAACTGGGTACTACACAGGCCAGAAACTGGAGGTAATAATGTGGAAACAAATCTATGCAGATGAGGCAAAACCAATTAGTAATAGTATAGTAACATATTGGTAACAATAAGATAACCTGCTAGCAATAAAACGCTGATATCTGCGCATTTGAATTTTTATATACCGACTTGTGGTAGGAACCTCACAATCACAAGTTAATACTGACTGATGATTTAACATATTAGGATTTGATTACCATATTATACTGCTGGGATCAATCCTACCTCATGCCTTCATGTTTAGGAATTAACTGCAGTGCGTCCTTATCTGTTTTTTTCCGTTACTCTTGTTGACATAAAAGGAGCGCTGCCAACATGTCTCTCTTTTTTTCCCCTCTCCCTATGTGACTGTTTCTTCTCCCCCTCCTCCGTCTACCTGCCTCAGGATTAAAGTAAAGGAATTCGGGGATGGAGAGATGAAGTCTTTCATCAAGAGGCCCCATCAAGGGGTTTCATCCCACTGAGACACGCATCCACTATCACTTTACCTTCATCTTATTTTAGCAGAGGTAGACAGTCTACTTCCCTCTCTATTCATCCTTTATCCCTTTTTGTTGTCTGGCTGCATGTGAGACAGCGAGTGTTCCCCGGCCCGTTTCTCTTCTCCTGAACAGAGTCTCAAATGTGGATCAGTCACTGCAAACTGTCGGCGCTGTCGGACAATGAGGGATAAGATTATTTTATCCACCTTAAAGCTAAAGATTTGCGTGCTAGAGGGTTCAAACAAGCACCACTTTATAACCCCCGCAGCTGAAATGTAACCTGCAGTCACAATGGTTTACGGTCCGGCCTAAAGCGTGAAAAAGAACAAACTAATCCAGCACTTAAAGTTGCATCACAGCCGTCCTTCAAACCAGTGACTGAAATCAGCGGTTAATAACCTGAGATAAAAGGATAACGAGCCCTTCAATGACAAAGGATCCCATCACATACCGTATCTGCCAAACATTTCTAGGCCATCATTTAAACGGCTTATTCACCAACTGTAACCACCTTACGATCAGTTTACACTTTCAAAAAAACATTTAGAAGATTGTTCTAGAAAAAATATGGAAAACAGCCCCATCTGCCCCGGGCAAGAACGTCTTGGGAACTTCTGGCACTATGTAATATCTGCAAACATCATCTGTGAGCAAATCAGTCTTACACTGCCAAACGCACCTGTTACATGCTTTTTCCTGGCATCACTGTGATTTGGAGTTGGCGGGATGGGGGTGGTGTTTTTGTACCCCCAAAAATCCGAATATCTCAGCTTTTCCTGCATCGATTCTGACTATTATTCTCTTTGCAAGAATCCCAGTTTAAACTAAATAACCACTCTCTAATGAATTAAATCATCTGGCTGCAGACAGGAGGTGGCTAGAACTGACTACAGCACCAATGAGACGCCTTTAATAGCACCTAATTCTTTGGTCTGAAGCACCGTTTCCAGCTGGGTGGACTTCTGAGTAAGCTGCTCGCTCATTATGTTAATTCACAAATTGAAGAAGACTCTGAATGTGTGAAGAGCTTCGCTCCAACACGACGCTCCGAACTGACCCCGCTGGACACTTGGCAAAATCAGGAAGTCTTCTCCCTCTTTCTCTGTTCCTGATCAGCACAGCTGTAGGTCTGACTAAATTGAATAAAGCACATCCTTCCTTCTACCCTTCTGCAACTTGAAAAGCCCTCACAAAACATTCCTGTTATCCCTAACACTGCCCTTTGACCCTCAAGGTCCGCCGTGTTGAAGAGGATGTTTTTGGTCCTAATAAATCCAATATGGCAGACGTGAAATCCCGAGAATGAAGAACTCCATCTAAGCACGTGAACACAAGATCTCAAACACGTGTGCTCTGCATTATCTCAAAGCCTCGGAGCTTTAAGTGGAAGAAAACCCGAAGCCCTCTGGCAGTTACAATAAAACCCAGCTAAAGCTAACGGGCATCACTTCGGCGTGGGAGTCTCACTCGTATCTCATGCCCCCGCCCTATTTTTTATTTATTTATGTAATTACCAGATGGTTGCTACATGCCACATTGATTTGCTGAAGAAAACATCTCTGATTTATATTTTTCTGTCCTGGCATGCTGGCTCTGCCCTCCACTATGTTCCAGTAAGAGTAACTCCCCCAGGTGCTGTTGGCACAGTTGTTGGTAAATATGAGCCAAAAAAAATCTGCTGTGGGGAAAAAAACAATAACAAAGGAAAATATGTTTTTTTAAAAAGGTGAAGAACTGATATACACCAAAGAGCTTTTTAGTCTACAGTCTGCAGATGAAATAACTTTCACTGCCTCTAACACGAAGGACTTACTGAATGCACTTGTAGTTTATTCTAAAACAATATGAAATCTTCTACTTTGCGTGAGTGTGAAAAATCATAACAGTACTGATTTTATTGATTACAATCAGACAAAACTTTGTGCTTTTGGATGTTTGGAGGAATCTTTTTGAGGAAAACTTACAGCAATTTGTTCATTTAGACTCATTTTTGTGTAAAATGAGAAGCCAGCTGCGTCGTGATAAACCCATCAAAACCTGGCAAACTTACATGTAGCTAGGTAACATGAAGATTAATAAGACACCACTTAAGGATAACATTTTATTAATAATTTCCTGCTGCAGATCTGGAACGTCCCACACACGCCCACTCGGAATGCTGCAGTATTCATGCAGACTACAGCAGAAGCTCACATGGAATTAAGTACTCTGAAATTATACTTTTAACTGGGGCTCGTTTAGTCAGCAAAAATAGTTAAAGTTAATTAAAAATAATCTGTTTCACTGACTGAAAAATGGGAGAAAATGTAAAAGAAAGTCAAAAATAACTAAGCAGAATTAAATTAAATTAGATAAATTTTCACTACTTTGAACATTTTGTTCCCCCTGAATAACTGAAACAACACATTTCCCCACTTTAAAGTCTTCAAAGCAAATCATATAAAGCGCATGTAATTGGTCTTTTTATTTAACTCCTGATACGTGATGCAGCGCGGGAAAAGCCAGCCAAAGACACAGACGGAGAATTCCAGCTGTGCGCAAAGACAGCCAACAAACACCCGGACTTTCCAACAAATATGTGTCAAAACTATGTCCAAAAGATTTCGTTTACTGAACAGTTTCTCCTGCGTAATCTGAAAATGAACAGTGCACGAGGGGGAAAAACCCTGCCAGCGAAATTTGCCTCCTTGGTGATGCTTTAACCTGTGGAGGATCAACGGTTTCTGATGAAGCCAGTGGAGTTCCTGTCAGGAGCTTAATCATTTCTGAATGTGCTGCAAGTGAGTATTCAACTATTATGTTCAAAGACCAGACACGGTTTGACATTGTCAAGTTAAAAATTCATAGAAAATATGTCAGAATAGGCAAAAAATATATTATTCCATCTGTAATTCCATTATTAATCTTTGATGGTTTGATCGTTCAGGGATGCCTGGCAGTAGCCCGCGCTGTGGCCCGACAGATGTCACTACACGTCGCACACAGTCAGCAGCTGTCATTTTTCGGATTGGTAGTAATATGGAGAAAACACTGTATATTTATTAGCACAGGTATAATACCTCTTTGAAACAAAATGTAACAGGCTGTAATTGCATGTAGTTTGCAGCAGATTATAATCTGCCAGATTCAAAGCGGCACTACGAATTAAGCTTAAATGAGATCCAGCATGAAAATGTGCAGCTGGGGTGCTGCTGCTCGCTGATGTGCAGCATCCGTGGACAAATTAAGGCAGCTTAAAGAGCAGAGCCGACAGACTGAAGCTCATCAGCTAAACTCCTACATAAGCTCAATCTGAAAACGATTCTTTTTTTCACTCACAGTCTGAGTACTACGAGCAACGTTTGAACTGGGTTTGTTGTGCTTTGTCTCCACTATAGCCTTTAGTGGAGCGTGCTGCTTTTTTCTGTGACTCATCTTTAAGAGATGAACTCCTGATAAACTCCCTCATTTGTTCCAGGTCATAGATGACCTTTATGTGCTGAGAAGCAATGAAAAAAAGTTCCCCCGAAAGGGATGAAGAGAACATCTGCACAAAAACATACGTGACAATAATGAAACATCATGGGTTACCCTGTCAATCCTCAGCTGTCTTTGATTATTATCAGCATATCCATTTTTTTTTTACTTTGTTCATAAAAACTGCCAAAGTTTCAAGCAGAAGCAGCTCCGGAATGATAAATGCAATTTACGCCCACTTGAGATCCTAACAGCGCCAGCTGACTGGTTCTTGCCCAAAGCAAACTTATCAAGAGAAACTCAGAGGAGGATAATTGACAGATTATAGAAATATCTCAGTCTTCTGTGTCTCTGGAGAGGCAGGGCTGTGATAAGAAGCCATTATAAGGGGGGTAAATAGCGTTATAGCTGTTTTGAGGAAGATTTGGGGGGCTGCACGGCTGCAGATGCAAGATAGCCGAACTTCCGCTCACTTTAAAAATCAGGAGAGATTTAAAATCTCAATGAATGATAATAATCTGTAAAATATTTGATGTCCCTTGACTCGTTTTAATGTTTACATGATGTATGTGGATGATGATCGATGCTAAACTATTGCTTTTAGAGCCACAGTGGATCACTGTGGTGTGAGTGCGCATTAACCGAAAACCGATTCGTTGCTAAGTTGTTATGTGCAGACACAACACTGGTTCATTCCTTGAGTTTGGCGCCTTTTTTTTTATGCTTCAATGATTTGTAGTTCAGTGTTCAGTGGCTGAGCAAACAAAACACATTCCTCTGAAAATGCTCGGGTGCAACGACCGGACTGAAAATGATCATTTTATAGACGTCAGTGGATATGAAGAGGTCATTTTATTGTTCGTGTGAGTTCAGGTAAAAAAAACGAAATCTGAAGGAATTCATCAAAAATTCTGAAATGTGATCCGGTAATCTTAATAAATAAATAAATGCATACAGTGCTTAACGAATTTATTAGCCCACCTGTCATAAAACATTATTATTTATTAGGCAAATAATAAAACCGGTTTCCAGCTGTTAGCTCAGGTCAGTTATCGACAGCACGCCTCAGCGCGCGGAGCTCTGACTACAAAAGTAAAACTGAAAAGAGACAAATAAGCACCTTCCCACTAAAAACGCCTCCCAACAGTAACAGAGACGCAGCGGCGGTGTCATTTAGGCCTGTCAGAGGGGCCGTGCACAGGTAGGTGGCATTACCTGAGCTGTATCATTTACCTCCATTTGCCCGGGTGCAAGGCGACACTCGTCACCGTGTTATTTACCTAAAGTGGCGTACAGTTGGCAGGCAGTAAGTGCAGGGCTGCTGTGTCAGACAGTAATTGCTGTTTGGATAAAAGCTGAAAGAGACCGAGCTCGCAGTTAGTCTGGTTTTAGTCAGGACGTCTAAGCTCGGATTTTATTTTTCAAATAGGAGGCGTTTTGTCACTTCATTAAAGAGCGTTAACTCACTGATTTACAGCCAAAAAAAAAAAAAGTATTTTTGCATAAGCAGCAGCGGCCAAATCTGCTGTGTTTTTACTAAAAATAGATTAGTGCTGCTATTATTTTCATGTGCTGCTTTATATCTGGGGGAATATTGGCTGCAGATAAAAGCTCATGTTAAATCATAAACGCCGGGATAACAAAGACTGAGGATTATTAAAAAAAAAAAGGTTGAATAAAATAACAGTTTTACTTTCTTCTAGATGAGTTGCAGTTACTGATTTATAACAGAGTGGAGCAAAAGTTTCAGTGATAAGAGTCTAAACACATTTTATTCCCCTGGGTTTCGTCTCTCAGGCCACAAAGACGCAGATTTCTGACTGTTCTTGGAGTTCTTTGTGCAGCTGGATCTGCACACAACCTCCTCTGGATCTATTTTAAATAATACTTGTTTACATCTACGTATATGTATTTATTTTGATTCTGATTAAAAAGCTATACTTAACATTATTACTGATGTTTCATTAATAAAGCGACAGCATCTCAGTTTATCTGCTTTAAATCTTGCCAATATAGTTTGTAGTTAAAGCATTAGAAGGAGAACCCGCTTCTGTTGCTTTAAAGAGAAACTCGTCCACTTCCACACTGGCAGCGCTCGCCCGTCTGGCCTGATGATGCCGAAATATTTTTAAAGCCTCAATTCAATAATTAATAATAAGCCAACAGGATGACACTGACATTTCAAACGTTCCTCAATAAACTGCAGCCATAAATCAGAGGAGTCAGCTGCTCTTTTACTCAGTACCACAGTGCAAACAGATGACAGGTGGTATCTGCTGTGTGAATGTGTCATCGGCGCTCATCAGCGAGCAGATTCCCTCATTTTCTGCCAGCCTTTGTTTGGATGTTATTGTTAATTTCACGGTAGCAGTGACAAGAAAATGAGTTCCTCGCCTGGAGCCACATGCTGTTTGGTGTTTATCAGTCGATTCCTCCTCTGGAAAAACCACAGTAACAGTTATAGATGAGGACTGTTGGAACACGCGTTACACACTCTGATATAGACACCGCTTTGATAAGAGCCAAATAGCGATAATGTTTGTGGGCATTAATGTATGTAGCTGTATGACGGAGAGAGATAAGAGCTAAGACCGGAGCCCCCGGGTAATTACTCCGTAATTAAATAAATAACATTAATGCGTTTGTTTCCTCAGATTAAAACCCTAATTAACAGAAACCTCAAAGAAGATAAGTGCACTCTTTTGTGCGCGCGCAGTGCTGCCAAATAACAAAATTAAACCTGCTGATGACTCCAGATCACTGATGATCAGCTAGTGATTCACTGTGAAACTTTAAGCTGTTTTTTTTAATATCTGTGGCTTTATGTAAATACATTAACTGGCTTAGCTGTGCAAAACTGTGCAATAGTCTTGAGCCACCCCTCGTTTGTTTGTGCATTGCTAGCGATTTATTGAATCTTGTGCATATATGTATAGAAATACAGTATAAAGGTCAAAAACAGAGTTTGTATAGTTCTATCTTATGAAAAAAAAATACATGCGATGGCTTTGGGGCTGTTTGAAAACTAGAACAGAAGACTCACCCTGCTGCCTTTCTCTGGGATGCACCTACACCCTCTACTGCAGTCCAATCCGTCACATGGCTCATCAAACTTGACACCCTGCAGAAAATAAAGAGTGAGACATTAGAAAGAAGTTCTTTGGAAATACGTGACGGCGATGGCTGATCAAGATCAGACATGAAGGTGTTTATCAAAAGTGGATAAGTCGTTTGTTCACCGCCTAACTGGGAGTGGGATTGTGGGGTATAAAAGTATGAGCCTGAAGTAAAACATGTTGCTGCAAAAGAGCAGGAACACCACTTCAAAAACCTTCATAAAAATACGACAACAGTCAAACGCAGGCATTCATTTGAGGTAACAACACAATGAGTCACGACGGGAATATTTGCTGTTGTTGCAGCAGCCAGACACTGATAGATTCAGAGCAATTTTAAAGAAGCGAAAGGATCAAACGTGGAGTTAGAAAAGGATCAAATCTGGTCGGAGCTGATTCCGGGTGCTTAATGATAAAGTGCATGAATTTTTCTATGAAACACAACGCGTGCTGTCAGGCTCGCTATGGTTTAAATAATGACCGTGTTGCACTAAAAGATCAGCCAAAGTCCAAAACTGAACCAAGAGAGCAGAGCCGGTGATGGGCGGAGGAGCTCCGGAGAAGCTCTTTGCTCCGCAGCGCTCCATCATAGTGTTACTGTGACCTGTTTGCTCTCTCAGCCGGAGCAACCAGGAGTGAGGCTTCATGTTTGGTAAACACAGAGCCTGTATTAGCAGATAAATTAAAGCTTCCTGGATGAAGATAATCTGCATAATCCACCTTTGTTATTTGGTTAAATGAAGACATCAAACAACATGATTTATGACCCTGACATTACTGATCTGTAATCAGATGCACGTTAAAGGCTTGGCTTTTAAAACTTCCTGATCTCACACTGAACTGGGAGGTTTTTTTTAATACCATTTTTGGCATGAAATTATCATTATTACTATGTTTATTAGGCAGTAACAGTATCAGCTGGTGAGCTCACAAAGTCAGATTATGGTAAAGATGGCCCAACCCTAGTGCGCACACTCCATACACACAACTGAAAGCGCTGTTCATGGTTCTGAAACAGCAGCAGCAAGAGGCACATGTCAGCACAGCTCAGCCACTGAGAGAAGCAGCATACCCACATAGAGTTCACACAGTAGTGCTCTCTGATGTGTGTCATGGCGTCTTCTTCCAAATGAGCTCGTGTTCGCTCATTTATGTGCACTCAAGAGGTTTAGTTTGCTACTAAAGCTCTAAAACACCCTTCTGGTAACCTGCAGTTTCTCACTTGACCCCTTTGGAAAATATGTAAATTACAATAAACAATGTTATTGAGTTTTTGCTTTCAAGCAGCAGCTGACAAAACAATCTCAACTTATAGGGTTTGTGTAAATTTCTAAACTCTTGGACTGCACTAGAGTAACTTTGCATGATTCAATATTCAAAATAATCCTTGTTTCTCTCTGTGAAATAAGCCCCTTGAGCTCCTGTCTTTTGAGCCAACTTTCCTCTGATTGGCTGCTCCTCAACAGCTAGCTGGTGTGCTTTCATAGCCAGAGCTGTGTGCCTGAGTGGCTTAAAACTGTCTGAAACTGAGCATTTATGTTATTTTTGTTTCTATTAAGTTATTGTCCCAAGTGCTGGGAACAAAGATAACTTACAAACATCAAAAATTACTTCACATCCTTCCCAGAAAGAAAGTTTTGCCTTTCTTTGGGTTTTTACATGATGTTTTTGACCTCAGAAGGTTAAAAATGAAGACCAACTTGTTCACTTTTTCTGCAGCTTTTTAACAACAATGAATCATTGCACTCAGGGGACAGAGACTGCCCAGTTACCGTAGACCTGAACATCACCCATGCTTCTTTTGCAGCTCACAAACTCCAAGTGAACTGCAGATTAACCTTTGGTTCAATGGGTGGCATTCCAGGGATATCTACGAAACATCACACGGTGCTTCTGGAGTTTATGGGCCGCACAGAGAAAGAGAGCCTTTATAAGCTGACGTATGAGTGGCATGAGCTCATACACTACACGAGGCTCTTTAAACTTCAGAAAACCAAATGCATCCATTCCTGCTGATGGATCAGTTGGTGAGCTGAAATATGTGAGTGCTTCTATGGATGAGTTTATTTGTAGTGCATGAATCTAAACTTGTGTCACCTGCTCCGTGACAGATTCCTTTTGATACATCTTGATCATTTTCTGTGTAAACTTACGATAAAACGTCCCATTTGAAACAACTGTCTAAACTCTTCTCTATGGTCAAACTGGGCAGGTATTGCACAGCGATGAGTGGATGAAAGAGTGCTAATGGAGAGGAAGGAGAGACAGAAAGATGCCAGCTGAGATCTGATGGAGGTGTAGAAGACAGAGGTGGATGAGGAGAAGGTGTGATGAGCTTCGAAAACGTGCAGGTCGGAGCTTAAAAGTGTTCTGCATTAGTTCATATGACCCCAGACTGTGGGAACAATAATTAAGGTCAAGGGTCCTTTCAGGAGCTAGTGCTCATCAGCTGGTCTCAAGGGTGCACATTGTTTTTAATTAATGTGTCACAATATTTACTGACTTTGCGTCCTTGGCCGCAAACTGCTGCGTGTAAGAATAATCCTTTTTTTTTGGCTCAAATGTATGCACTTCCTAAATTTTGGTACAAACAACACATTTTAAGATGTGACTTCTCTCGACACTGGTCAACTATTAACAGAGCAGCACTGAAGCTTGAAATGCAGCCAGAATAATTTCAAAAAACACAACTTTTACTTTGAAGGAAATTTACATTTACAGTTTGCGTTGCTCCTTTCAGTCTCATGACCCCTCTGCAAATAGTTGGCAAGTGTTTGCAGACAAGTTAGTGTTTTCCTTGCAAACTAGAGGTGACCAAGGGATGTTTTTGGCGCGTCATCATATCCCTGTTTGCAATCAATTTCACACAGTGACTGCCAGCAACCTCCAGCAACCTCCAGCAACCACTTGCCAACTGAAAGTGGAATATAGATCTCTCTCAAAGGCGGTCACTGACTGGTCTCAAGGCCTGTGTGAGTGAGGCCTTAAAAGCCTAAAGTAAGCTTGTTGCAAACTGGGTCTCAAAAAAGTGAGATGGAGAAACAGACCCAAGCATCACCCATTGGTGTAAGTTCTGTTTTTCAACATTTTGGCCATCTTAGCTTTTTCAAACTGGACGCAACAACCGAGGGGTGGAGGAGATTGAGAAATGCAGGACAATTGCTTGATGGTCACAAGCTAGCCCCACCCTAAAACATGCACTGCTCTAGGATGCTTTCTTGACTTTAATTAAATGAACATTATATATATATGCATTTAATATGAATTTAAACTAGTGATTGAGGCCATGGTGTTAACTGGGGGCATAAATCAAGTGAGAACTACATTCATTGTCTAGTAGGATTCTATACAATTAACTTGTTTTTCAACCAGAGGAGTCACTCCCTGCTGACCATTTTTAAAATAAATGCAGGTCACGTTTCACACCCAGAGGCTATTAGAGTCTGTTTTTATGTACAATATATGACTGGATACAAGATCAATATGACTGACAACTTTAAAATTTTTATATGTCAAAAATGGTTTAAAACCAGAGAGATGACTGGAATTAGACAGACTTTTCCTTTATATTAACAGCTTTATTAGCTGCCTTCTTCTCTCTGCACCAACCATTTTTTTTCCCTGAAAGACAAAGTTTAGAAATATTATTAGCTAAGAAGATTTACAGACAAAGACAGACCGACCGACTACACCTGCTACAACTACTACTGCTGCAGTGGGATTGTAGGGAAAGAAAAGTGAGGGAAAACACACAACAAGGAGAACAAGGAGAAAGTGAGCTTGGCACAGAGCAGAGAGAGAGAAAGATGGGGGGGGGGGGTCATTAGTGCTGGTCATGCTTTATTCCCTCTGATCTCCTCAATTCCTCTAATCACAATGACAGAAGGAGGGCAATAGAGAGGGAAACAAGGGAGCAAAAAAGGGGAGAGTGGGATAGAAATGGAGGGAGACCAAAGAGAGGGAGGGAGCTCAGATTAAACTTTTGGCAAAGAAGCTAAAGAGACAAGAAGCTAAAAATAGAAGCACAACAAGTGATTTGGAGCATTATTGGTACTCACATGAAATCCTTAAAAGAACCAAAAAACAAAGGGAAACGCATTTCAGTGAAGTTTAAGCACTCGAAGCCTCAAAGAAAAGAAAAAATGATGGGAGAGAATTAAGATTTAATGCTGGTGGTAATCTGTGCATATGTTTATCTCAGATTTCAAACTTTTAGTTTGGTCTGTTATCCTCCTTTTGTTAAGCCCTGAATTCTCCCTGATGTATTATCCCGTCTAAGAGGGTTGATTCACATTCTTTTTTGCCCCCTGGGACCCTCTCTTTCCTCTCGTTTCACCTGAGCAGGGCGGAGATGTGGTCCTTGCCCAATTCCTTCTGCCCACACCCAGAGTTAAAATGAGGGATGATATACGCAAACAGATGCTAAGCTGCTGATCAGCAGGAAAAAAATAACCTCAGAGCAGAAGCCGAGTGATGTAATGATGAGTACAGAGAGAAAAAACACAGTCACGTGCACACAGGGAAGAATTACTGTTAATAGAATCACGTGAACACGTGACAACATTACACTAAACTTCAAACATAAACTTTTAAACATGACCAAACACCCGTGTTGTCCTCACTTTAAGTCCAAACTGATCTTCGCAAAGACAGAACAGCGCACACACACACACACACACACACACACACACACACACACACACACACACACACACACACACACACACAGCGCTCCAGACAACAAAGGAGAAAAGAAAAGA
>JAVDPK010002691.1:93478-106465 GCA_034780415.1 Cichlasoma orientale | reverse complement strand
ACACACACACACACACACACACACACACACACACACACACACACACACACACACACACACACACACACACAGGGCTGCAGACAACAAAGGAGAAAAGAAAAGAGTTCATTCTTTGTGAGAATGAGCAGAACAAGTACTACTTGCTAGCTTTCATCTTTTGCTTCTGCACATTTCATTTGCCAAATACTGTGCAGTAAAATCATCTGCCTCTCCAGTGAGTCCCTAATAATTCTTCAGAATGAACTCTAATTCCTTCGTCTTGGGATGCAGCTGATAGTTCTTGTCCAGCTACGAAGTCCAGGTGAGCCTGGTGTAACGGTTCTCTATCTGGCCTTTTTACTGCAGCTCAAAAATCTCCAGAACAGAAGAAAGACTTCCGTCCAGGATTGTAAAGTTGGACTACATCCAACTGCAGGATGAAAAACTCGGTAATGAGGACACTGTTACAACAGCAACTGGGTCAGTAAACCAGACAGAAGGGAAACGAGATGGGAGGGCCGGGGATAGATGTTCAAAAGTACTGGCACACCTACCTACGCATTACACTTACAGGAGCTGCTCAGCCATGGAAACCCATGCCCTGAAGCTCCTGGTTAACAGTTTTTGTGCTGATGTTAATTCCAGGAGGAGGTTTCAAACTCTGCCGTTATTGTGCCAGCAGCTCTTTTTTGCACTATGCACTCGGCGACCCCGCTCTGTAAGTTCACGCGGTCTGACACTTCGCGGCCGAGGTTCCTAAACGCTTCCACTTTGCAATAATTCCGCTTAAAGCTGATCGTGGAATATCTCGGAGGGAAGAAATTTCACAAGCTGACTTGTTGCAACGGTGGCATGTCATTACAGCATCATGTTTGAATTCAGTGAGCTCTTCTTTCACAAATGTTTGTAGAGGCAGACTGCATGGCTAGGTGCCTGATTTCATGCATTAATGGCAGTGAAACTGAAAACACCCGTGTTCAAAGATAAAATGATATGGCCCATTAATTTTGTCCATATAGAGTCAAAAGATTGGCAAATAAATCAGTCACTGGTGGCGGCTTTCTCTTAGATAGATACAAAATAACAATAAATAGTGAGAGGCCAAATATGCTTACACCATTAATCAGGTTTCAGTGTAGTCATTTAAAAAAACAAAACAAAAAAACACTACGTGCAAAAAGTTTGACAGTATATGGGCTCGTGCACTGAAAGTAAATGTGCCAGATGTGCTCATTGCACATTAAACAGTGGAAAAGCAGCAGAAGTGTATCCTTAAATTTAGCACTTCCCAACCGGTCAGATCCAGCTTTTGGCACGATGTACAACAAGCTCACTCCAGACAAAAGCCTGGTGCTTGTAATTTGGGTACATTTACTGACATAACATGGTTGAACACGCTTATTCGTGATCATCTGCGTGGATCCAGCAGTACGTTTACACAAATCATCCCCTCTTCTACTCTGTCATTGCCTTGCATTTATCAGCTATGCATCTTTCAGCTTCATCTTTCCCTCATTAATCTCCACTGTTTACTTACATACTTCACTGTCCAAACACTTTCATGCGCATGTATGCCTTACTGAGGCTCCTCACTCTCATGCTCTTCGTGCTCCTGAGAGGGGTATCTTATGGGTAGGAGCCGACGTCTGGACTTGCCTGTTCATTCCTATAGAGCCTACTGATGTTATCCACAATGAAGTTGAGTCTAGCATTACCCTGAAGATGGTATACATTGCTGCTTCTCAAGCTATAGGGTTAAAAAAAAAACAGTGCGTGATAAAACATGGTAGCTTGTTTGTTTTTTGAAAAAGGGAGGCAGAGCTCTGCGTGCTTTGTATTGTTTTAGAATTCCTCACCTTTAACATGATGGGATGGTTTGATTAGTGCCAACTGAAATGTGTGAGCGTGAGACTATAAAGTGAACAAGGAGCCTCTTAAGCAGTTCACATTAAGGTAACAGTCAGTTTGAATAAGTATGAGCAAAAAAATGAAATTGTATATGTTTAACGACTGGAACCATGTGGCAGACACACGGGCATTGCAGAGGCACATATACTTCGGCCTCTGTGCCATGGTGGATGTAGTGAGTCTGGTCACAGGTGACTTTTACAGACCTTCTTCTAGGACATGCCCAGAACATCTCGCCCAGGAATTGCCCAGGAGGCATCTTAATCTTACCCACCTTAGCTGACTCCTTTTGATGTGGAGGAGGAGCAGCTCTAATCCGAGTCCCTCCCTAACCAAACAAAGCTAAAAAAAAATGGAAACTCCTGAATGACACACACGCATGACTAACTCCATCATCTCTCAGTGCTGAGAACTGCCATAGCCAGTGTGTCAAGGCACCAACACCAAAGGATACCTCGTGCATATTATCTGCACTCTGAGTCTGCCGCAACTGATAAATACTGATACCCCCATGAGTACTCCAGAGCCCTTATTATACAATTTTCCACTTAAAACAAAATCCAGATGTTAACAGATCTGTGCAGGTTTTAATCCAGTGTGAAAGATGCTCTACTGATGTGTGTGGCTGTGTAGCTCATTCAAGAAGCCTGTGCACCAGTTCACAGTTTTATTTGAATGTTACCAAGCACTAATTAGCAGAGATGTTTTTCTGTGTGTTGCAGCCATATAGTTTATGAATGCAGTGTGCTAACCAAGCTAGGTAGCATTAGCTAATAACTTAATAATCTATCTTTTCACAGTAAATGTGGTCACTTTTGGCTCCAAAAGCCAAGATGGCGATGCCAGAATGTAAAATGCTGTCGTCTCTATGCCCATCTTTGATATACAGTCTGACGTAGTGCTTCATTCCTTTTCTGTCAACCCAAAGTGATCCAAAAAAAAGTAAAGATAAAAGAAAGGAAAAAAAAAAGAAGAAGCTAAAATGCTGAACTAGGCAATTATGAGTTCAGGTTCAATCTATAGACTATCAGACTATCAAACCAAGTCCTCAAACTAACCCTGGTCAGGAATCCGTTGAATCCACACTGTCAGTCAGCTCATCAGCACAGAGTAAGAACAAATGGGAACGCAAAGTTCACTCCAGCAGCTGCCAATCAACTGTCTTTGCTCTGATTACTTAAAGGTGAGCTGCTGTCAGCTTCTAACAACAAACTCTGATGGGACACACTAAGTGACATCGAGAATGACGAAAGACTTATTAGGAGGCGCTGAAGCTGAACCAAAAGCCGAGGAATGATTTCACGGGGAAAAGAGGAGGAGTTGAAGGCTGCTCTGCAAATGAAGAAAAGGGGGGTGGAGGAGAAAATCTTTTTTCCCCCCTTATCTTCTTTTTATCAGCACATCTCTCAGGTTTTGTCTTACTCTATCTCACATTGTCTTTCCTCCTTTTCTATTCTTACTCCCCTTCATGGCTACATCCTCTCTCTGCCTCTTTCCATCACCATCTGTGACCCTGACATCCACCACAGGAGACTGGCCAGCTGTGTTTGGGCCTCCGGCGTTTCTCGTTTACGACTGTTTATTTCCACGCTGTGTGTGTGTGTGTGTGAGGGTGTGTGCGTTTGCATCATGTCTGAAGACTGCCGACTGTATATATGCACTCAAGCACGAGAATATACGTAGAAGAGACAAATGTCTCATTCTGTATGCATGCATGTATGCATGCATGTGGCTAACTGTGTTTAGAGCTTTGTGTACTTGTCTACAAGCTCACGTGTATTACTGTATGTGTGTGTGTTCCCCTCCGCTGGGCCACCCAGCTCGAGACAGGTCACCTATAACAGACAGCGGAAATTTGTGACGCTAAGATGGACTCAAACAGGACATCAGCTGCAAATAAAGTAAACCACTTAAACCTCCACAAGAGAGAGAGGAAGTTTCACTTTGCCGGCATGTTCACCGTTTATAGAAGTTTTAAAAGCGTAAGATGTTTCCAGTCCACAAAAGGAAGTGTGTAACGTATTAATTTTAATCTAATAGTTCCAAACAGAGCCTCTTTGGTGGCTTTAATTCATCCTTGATGATACCGAAGATTTTCTTTTCACTTCTTTGAGCATTTTGCAAATCACGTTTGTTTGTTTTTTTAATGTATTTTTCTAAATTTTTATGCAAACACTGGCTTCAATTTTCTTCTTTCTGCCATTAAAGGCACCTAACATACAGAAACAATGCAAGTTTGCTAATAACTCAAGTATCCACAGAATGGAAAGTGATTTTCATGTCTTTGTGGAAAATGCGTAAACCATAGACTGTATACAAAAGATGGAATCAGCCACTGTAATTTCATACACCAATTTGCAAAGTCCTGGGTTAAAATCTTCATATTAGTACACAGACTATAGAGATAACCCGCTAATTACTGCTGACAAATATTACCCTAGTATTGGTACAATAATCCATAGTAGATTAGATTAGACAGAGCTGAAGCCTAAGCATGAATATAATTGTTGTGAAGTGGAAAATCATCCACAGAGGCCGAAATCTGTTTTGTAGCCGGAGGGGGGGGGGGGGGGGCGGGACTTTGGCTTAGGTGGTAGAGCGGGTCATCTATCAATCGGAATGTCGGTGGAGCGATCCCTGACTCCTCCAGGTCACCTGCCGAAGCAACAATGGGCAAGATACTGAAACCCCGAATTGGCCCGGAGGCATCCATTCTAAAGTGTGTGAATGTTAGAAAGTTGTAGTAGAAAATGCTGTGAATGCTCAACTGAGTAGAAAGGTGCTATAGAAGTACCAGTCCATTACAAATTACACAAGAAAAAACACTTTCCATAAAAAGGCTATTTTAATGGTGTAATTCTATCCATCCATCCATCCTCTGCAACTTATCTGTTTCCAGGTGCAAAGAGTACCCATCTAAGCAGGGCAGCCCATACACCCCTCTCCCCAGCTACTTCCTCCTACTGTAGAGCTTCCATTTACCTAAATCATCAGTTAGCCAATGCGCAGCTGCAGAAGCCGCACATTGGCTTCCTTTTTCATCACTGGGGTTTGCTGCTTGGTACGAAAATGTGACTAAATTTGCATAAAACAGGTAAGAGAAAGGTAAAGCACAAGTGTTTTGTTCCTAAAGGGTTAAATCAGCACAGATATGGTCCTTTAACAAACAGCTGACAACATAATAGGAATAATCCCACATTTTATTTCCCAAACCAAAACTGCGTTAATGTTGTGAAACAATTTAATGTTAACCTTTAAATGCTGCCCTGTGTGGTTTGCTTGGTGCAGTCAAACTGAACTAAGCTCCTACCGAGTGCCGCATCTCTCCGCTTCACAGAGGCCTGGAAAAATGTCCTCCAAAACACTATTTTGTTTCCAACTCAGCAAGAAACTGGGTGGGACATTTAAGCTAGCAAATGTCCTGTAAAAAAATGTGTTGTGATGAAAAATATGAAACTAGCAGGGACAAAAAACATTTCCACAGTACCACAGAGGGGTTTGGCTCAAAGCCTAACTCTTAAAACTTAAGAAAGGTGGAGGCAACTCGCCTACTGTCACTGAAACATTTGACATTTAAATCTCCATGCTGTGCACACCATCAATCACTTTGCACCAGGTTTGGAAACCTTCCAAATGAAGCTCCAAATATGAAGCTCAGCTCGCCTGTATGCACATTCACTCCTCATGTCTCTGCATCACAAACATCTTGCATGATAAAAGACAAATCGATGCAAAAAATGCAACATATTTATTTACAAGAATTTTAATCAATATATTTTTTCTGTTTTTGATAACTAATAGCTCTGATGAAAGGTTAATTGATAGTACTTTCAGCTGTGAATACAAGAATATGAACAAAAGTGAAACTATCAACACCACAATGGAAGTACAGAGCATTCTCAGGTGCAGCACTGGTACCTATATGGTCCTCTATATTACACCTTTTACTAAACTTCAAAGCCTTAGTTGCAAGTTGCAGCTAAATAGTAGTAATAACGTTTTAATCCAAGGAGGAAAAAGAGGGCTTGACAGATGGATTGGTGTCTAAAGTCAAATTGTCAGTTTACTGGTCAATTTACATTCCTACCCTCATCTATGGCCATGAACTGTTGGTAGAAACTAAAAGTATGAGCTTGCAAATCCAAGCAGCAGAAATGAGCTTCCTCCACAGGGAGTCTAGGCTCTCTCTTAGAGATCGGGTGAGGAGCTCGGTCACTCGGCAGGTGATCAGAGCAGAGCTGATTCTCCTCCACACTGAAAGGAGCCATTTGAGGTACTGTATCTGACTACAATACCTCGTGGACACCTCCTGGTATTCCTCTGGCAGTCTGTGGGCAGCTTCAGGCTGTCCGTCTACCTGCAGAGCGCGTCTGTTGTCAGATGGGGGCAACATCCAATAAATGAGGTACAACCGCTCTGGTGGCCATTCTTGCTTGTGCTGTTGTCGGTCCATCAGCCAGCCGCAGAGAAGACTGAAGTTCTAACATACAAAGAGCTGAAGTGTAACTGAAAAGTGTCCACTGCAGCCACTGCCTCACACTTTTCACACTTTTGATCTTTGATGCCTTTTCTCCACAGGCAAATGCCTATGCAAACAGACACAACAAGATTATCATAAATTTAGCGTAAGTGAGATGCTTGTCCAAAATAGAAGGATGTAGATCCAGGATGTGACGGAGAGATTATGTCTCTCAACTGGCTTGGCAATGCCTCGGTGTTCCCCCTGCACGAACTAGAGGTCTGGGTGTCTCTGCTTAGAGCGCTGCCCTTGTGATCCAGATTCAGATAAGAGGTGGAAGATAGATGGATGGATGGATGGATGGATAAAAAGGGCAAAGGTATGCATGCTATTTGGCTTCAACTAAGTAGTATGCAGACCTCTCCCCCTTTTTTGCAGCATTTTGTTTATTTCGTCTGGCACCTGAAAAAGTTTAGGTCATTTTTTTCTCGTAAATTTGTGCCAAATTTATAAGTTATGTATATGCCAGCTGGTGCTATAATAGTACTGTGCAAATGGGGCTTTAGTATTATATAATTTTATGATATTATTCAATCATATTATTTTTGCATTAGCATATTTAAAGCAGGACCTTAATGCTTTAACCATTGGATAATTTGATCTAAAATAAGCCACTAGACTTCAGAGGTATAAAGCTTTATATTGTGTAGTGCACAGCAGCAGTAAACAGTACTGTGCAGTACTTGAACAAATGCTCTCAGTTTCCACCACTTGTTGCACACACACACACCCCTCTCTCCTTCCTGTCATGATGAGCAGAAACGTTGCTGTTAGACAGGATTAAGACCTACACGGCCTTGCTGGCTCTCTCTCACATGGTGACCTGCTTATATTTTGCTTTTTTCTCCATCCATATTTTTTTTTAGGAGCAAAATGAAGCAGGGCGAGAACGGGCACGCAGACAGATCAGGAGCTAAGCAACGTGTCCCTGCTAATACCACTCACAGGGATTTGGGATGTAGCTCCTCAGGTCCTGTAGCTGGTATTTATGAAGTATTTTTCTCGGTCCATCACAAAATCAGGGGTGTAGCTGGTCACAGTATGACAAGGAGCCAGCAGGGAATACAGTCTGTGACTGTGGTAATTTGGCAATTTTCACTTCATCTCCAGAAACTACGAGCTGGTTCCCTCATAACATGAAATAAAAACTCCAAATGCAATTACTGCATTTCCCACGTGAATAAAATACTGCTCTGCTGACACTGATACCAGTGTGACCTCACAGGGAGGGGTGGGGGGGATGCTTGAAGTCACATGATCTTCTCCCTCCTGCTATTTATGCTTCAGGTTTAGCCTCCCACCCTGACGCCTCTACTGGTATTTCAGACCCCCGTCCAAGACACAGTCCGCATCGTCAGAACATGAGCTTCCGGTCTGGGTCCGCTTTCTCTCTCCCCGGCTCCTCGGTCCAGCTTTAAATCCAGTCTGATAGCAAGACCGTGCATAAAAATAGACCCAAACTACCGAGTACAGAGTCACTTTTAAAGGGCACGCAGGGTCAGCAATCATTTAAGAGGTCTGCTTAGTACCAGATTCAAAACAAATCTTTCAAAGTGATCGAAGATGTGATTTCATTTTTAAATTAGCCTAAAAAAGAAAATAGAAAATCAAAAGGACCACAGAAACATAAATCAAACCCGGAGACATGAGGTCACCACTGCTGTCAATCACAAAAGTCAAACTGGGATTCCCCGAGCTTGCAAAGTTTTTTCCACCCATTTAAACGCCTTCTCTTGGCTTGAGGAAACGATTACTCATAATCTTGCTTTATGAGCAGTCATGTAGAAATACTGATAGTCAGTCTGATTTATACCCGCATCCTTTCAGCACAGACGCAGACACACTTTGAACCACAGTAACTCGCACTACGCCAACAAAAAGCAGCAGACTGCCCACCGGCATATCGAAATCAAACAGCCACAAGCAGGCAGCTTCTTGCCAGCGTTGTGATGTCACCCGATGGAAATATAAAGCGTGAAAAATATGCAGTTGACACAGACAGAGACAAAAGAAGAGACTCATGTCCGAGCCAAAATAAATCGCGAGCTGCTGTCCGGACAAGAACGCAGACAAAGAGGGACGCTGGACACAGCGTGATCGATGAAGCAGACAAAGTGTGTGTTTAGGTGGAAATCAGTCATAAGTTACACACCGATAAGCCAGGCAGAACTACAAAAGGACGGACCGGCAGAGGAGAGACAGAACAGCTTTTACTCAATTTTTGATGTTTTGGCTTGAGAGATGTCAGTGATCAAGGTAGACAAGAATTTATTGAGAACATACAGGAAAAAAAGCTTGGCTCACGCGATGATGCACAACCATCTCAACAAGGGGACAACCCCCACTGGGGTTTAAATACCTGGGACTCTCCACCATTTGGTTTTAGAACTGAAGAAGCCTCTTGGGTGAGAGGTGAAACTTCTTCAAAGTCGCCTGTCTTCAAGCTCCAGAGACCTGCTGTTAACTGGCCACTAGATCTGTACCCCCAACCTTCAGTGGTGCAAAATTCAGACACACATATCTGCTAATTAGTGCCAGGTAACGGACTAACAGACTTCTCTTCACCAAAACTGAAGCTCCAAACTGTCTGTACTTCACAGCAAGACATGGAGCTTCATCTGCCTGCTTTCTTCCATGTTCAGGCTGCAAGTCTGTTCTTTGCACGACTTCCACTTCAACACGTTCTCAAATTTAGTGCTGACATCATTGCTCTAGTCCAGTCATCTTTTTGCCCGCTTTTTCCAAGACAATCAGCCTCCACTCTACGTTCTTTGCTCTTCTGTCATTCTTCCTTTCAGACTCTCATTCATGCAACCCACCTTCTCCCCAACTTCGCCTCACCCTGAACACTCAGCCTCCATCTTCATCTTCATCACCACCAGCATCTAGACTCTGGCGGGGTCCTGTCTCACGTCCAATCATTGCTGGGATTCCGTTCTGCTGTGATGGGTCATCAGAATCAAATCACCAAATAGCTTAATTGAATTCTGTATCTCAATAAATCATGTTCAATTCTTCGAAATGATCTCTCATTATTGAAATATCACTTATAGATTATGTCATTTAAAATGCCCCAGATAGCTCCAACAGCAGTGGTGAGGTGGGGCCTACAGCGCCCTGTCTTGGGACACTTCCCAATCAAAGCAAGCACACCCCTAATATCAGTCACCCGACACACACTGATCAAGGATAACATTATAACCACCTGCCTAACATTGTGTTGGTCCCCCTTTTGCTGCCAAAGCAGCCCTGACTCATGGTCTCCACTAGACGCCAGAAGGTGTGCAGTGGTGTCTGGCACTAAAATGTCTGCAACAGATCCTTGAAGTCCTGTAAGTTGGGAGGTGGTGCCTCCAATGATCGGACTTGTTTGTCCAGCACATCCCACAGAAGCTCGATTGCATTGAGATCTGGGGAATTTGGAGGCCAAGTCAACACCTCAAACTCCTTGTTTTGCTCCTCAAACCATTCCTGAACCATTTTTTGCTTTGTGGCAGGGTGCATTATCCTGCTGAAAGAGGCCACAGCCATCAGGGAATGTAGTCTGCAACAATGCTTAGGTAGGTGGTACGTGACATCCACATGGATGGCAGGAAACAAGGTTTCGGGGCAGAACATTGCCCAAAGCATCGCACTGCCACAGCCGGCTTGCCTTCTTTCCATAGTGCATCCTGGTGCCAGGTGTTCCCTAGGTAAGTGATGGGTGGGTGAGAGGGGTCAGTATGGGCACCCTGACTGGTCTATGCAGCCTCATATGCAACAAGCTGTGATGCACTGTGTGCTCAAACACCTTTCTATGAGAACCAGCATTGACTTTTATGGAAATCTGAGCTCGTCTCTTGGATCGGAGCCTTTGCTCCACACGTGCATCAGTGAGCCTTGGCCACCCATGACCCTGTTGCTGGTCCACCACTGTTCCGTCCTTGGACCACTTTTGATAGATACTGACCACTGCAGACCTGGAACACCCCACAAGGGCTGCAGTTTTGGAGACGCTCTGACCCAGTCGTTCAGCCATCACAATTTGGTCCTCGACAAACTCCTTACGTTTCCCCATTTTTCCCGCTTCTAACATCAACTTTGAGGACAAAATGTTCACTTGATCCCTAATATATCCCACCCACTAACAGGTGCCATGATGAAGAGATAATCAGTGTTATCCACTTCACCTGTCAGTGGCCATTATGTTATACTTGGTTGGTGTGTAGCTGCGTTTCTTGCACCAGGCTGTAAATGTGCTTTATCATAAGTGTCTTTTTTAAATGAACTTTTCCTTTTAAACATGCTGAAGTAGCAGTCAAGTGTGGATAGTTTCAACAAATATGTTAAACTATTAGACAAAACTGTAATTTGTGTATTGGGTTTCTGTTTGAGCAGTTACATCCTGCTGCTGCTGATCCCCACGTGCAACTTGCGTTTAGTTTATCTCTGATGAGAACATGTTTAGACAGTTTGACAAATTAGGCAAAGACAAGTGATGTTATAGACTGGAAGCTGTGATTTATATTTATATTAGACACTAAAGAGTGTTTGATTTGATTTTGATGCCAGAGCAGTCAAAGCAGAGTCAATAAGACATAATATTTACTATACATATCCAGATTGAAATATCAGAGGATAGCATAATGTTAACAAAGGCTTGTGAGTACGAAGGACTGCAGCGGAGTGTGTCACAGCCCCCCAAGATGCTTTTATTTACACTAAATGCTCCCACCAGGCACTTTTATTTTTTAGATTTTATTGACAAATACAGTTAAACTCTCCTTTTGGGCGCACTTTTAGGGTCCGAGACAAGTAACTGGTCCTTAAACTGCAAAATAATTGCAAAATACTTTTACTACCGTGTCTAGATTACACAACAAACCACTTTAAATCTAACATGCCCAAACATACATCTGTACACTTTCTCACAGACGTACATGTAAAGACTCACCCACATGTAGTGTCAGCCCCCTTGAAAAGCACTGTGATAATCACCCCCTTTGAAGTACACTAAACACTCCATGCCTGGAGGAGGAGGGGAGGAAGGGGAAGCAAATGGGGGAGATGTAGAGGTAGATAATGAGGATAAACAATTGAGGGAAAAGCAGAAGAATGGTTAAAGCTGTAATGGCTACCAACAGGTACAGATGCAAGCAGCTGGTGATAAAGCAGGCTGCAATGGCGGGCAGGTGGGGTCGGTGGGGTGAAAATAATCCGGCGAAAAAGGTGGGAGAGGTGTGGTGTAACCCCACCGGGAGGGGGGAAAAAAATCCCCCAAAACAAGGTCTAGTCTTACCTGTGTGATTTATGTTTTGCACCGCGGGGCAATGCACACAAAAAGAAACATGGTGGGAAAGGATGAAGTATGAGAGCATGTGCATGTGTGTGCGTGTTTTGTCTGTACATCACAATAGCACCGCAATTACAGCTCATATATATTAGAAATCTGAGATACACACTGAATGTGCCTCAGAGGAGTGACGATACTTATCACATAGCTCTCTGTGTACCCAGAGGCTAATATGGACACACACACACACACACACACACACACACACACACACACACACACACACACACACACACACACACACACACACCAAGGGCTTTCACCAGTTTAGTTTAAGGTTTCGACTAAACAACAAGTGTAAAATGATCAGTGGGTCCCTATGGCTTGAGATAAAGGGATAAATGCCCCCGCTATAGAAAGAAAGAAAGAAAGAAAGAAAGAAAGAAAGAAAGAAAGAAAGAAAGAAAGAAAGAAAGAGGTGTGAGTCTTTGCAAGCTGCAGGCTGTGACAGGATGAAGGCCTTGTGCTGAAGATCATTGAGGATGATCCTCATGTCCACCACAGTCTCTTGATAGCCACATTTTGAGCCCACGAGGCAGCTTAACATGTCTTTGAACTGTTAAATACAACCCAAAAAATAACACCTTAGAGGGAAATGTTACAGATAAAACAAAGATGAGTGGAACAAATTAACTAAAACAATTATTTCACAAGTGAAAATGTTAAAGTAACCAATAATAAAACTAGCTCTTTGATGATTTCTGTGTTTTTTTCTGCACATCTGACTTTTTTTATTGGCTTTATAGGATGTTAAACCATCTCGTGGATCCAGCTTCAGATTTAGCTGGCTGATATGACAGCGCTGATAAATAAATCTCTTACATGTGGCAAGAAAGTCAGTAAAAATATGCCAGACATTTCCTTTAAATATCCATCATTAATAATATTGGTATCTGTCCTATTTTGTTATGTTTAAAATCATTTTTGTATGACTTCACATCTATAAGTAACAAAAATAGCAAAGAAGTAACACATAATATTTGAAAATAGGCTACTTAACTGCACTAAAAGGCTTTACGATTTGACATATCAGTGGTAACAAAAGACTAAATGTGCCCCTAAATGTGCCCCAGAAACCACCCAAGCTACGAGCCAAACTTCTGCCAACTTGCACCTCGGGTTACCTCATCATATCCCACCAACCTGCCCAAAACTGCAGAGCGCAGCATGTAACGCTGCCAAACGGACCTATTTTTAGCAGCGGAAGTTTGACTTAAAGATGTGCAACTTCACAACTGTGCTGTTGCGG
>JAVDPK010002691.1:83243-93468 GCA_034780415.1 Cichlasoma orientale | reverse complement strand
ACTTAAAAACGTTTTTTTTGCCCCCCCCCCCCCCCCCCCTTGTCAGGGTGGTGTGAATAGACAGCTGGTTGTAATCCAGGCACTTGTTTCTCTTCAGTGTGAGTTCATGTGTGTGTAATCCAAAAGCATGACAGCTAGCAGGTATGTGTCCCTGCATGGGCTCATGTATTTTAGGGCGTATATTTGTGTAATGAACATGGATCCAAACTTATACTATTGTGTTTGTTTGTGTGTGTGTGTGTGTATGAGTGTGTGTGCATACTGCTGAATTCCACACATGCGGGCTGAAAGTAAACACAGCTCTGGCGCTGGAGCCACAGAACATGTTCTGCCTCTCTTTTATCCAGCAAAGTGGGCCATCTGTCACTTTTATAGCTCCTGTCTGTATTTTCTGAACAATTTGTACAACCTTGAGAATTTCTGTCTCTATCTGCATGTTCAGGTTGGACTAATATCTGCATTATTCAGATATTTTTCACAGAAATATTTAGTTTACCTATTTACACAATGGGCCCTAACTAGGGTCTCTAGCAATCAATTTCAGCAGTCTCCAGCAACTATTCATCAAATGGTAGCGGAATAGTATTTTTTTCCTAGCGCCCATGGGTTGGTGTGCTGCGACCACTTCACGCTCTTACCCAAATATAGCCATTTCTGGACCCCAAAAACCAACATGGTGGCAGCCAAAATGCTAATGCTGTTTTTTTTTTATTATACACTTTTCAGTGGCTGCTTGGTGAGGTTTAGGCACCAAAATGACCATTACTCTTATTTTTCAGGCGCAGTCCACCTGCCAGAGAGGCCAGCGGATTTCATATCGCTGAGTTTCATGTTGTAAACATTGCAAATTATTTGAGGGAGTGTCTAATTTCGTGTCTAGTGGGAGGATTGGTAGCGCTCTATTAAATATGAGAAGCAGAATTGTAAACTGCAGACTTTAAAGCAACATGAAATAGATAATAATTCTCTTAATTAAATTCCGATAAAAGATATCTGCTATTCCTGCCCCATCCTTCCACCTCTCCATCTATCCCTTAATTTCCTCCGACCTCACTTTATTTAATTCTTCAGTGAGTCAGGCCATGTTGGCAAAACAAAGCCAACCACAAGCCTGATTAACTTTTAGTTGCGACTAAAGTCCACCCATCCCACCAGGTACCACCCAAGCTATCATTAAGGATTCTTTCTCTGCCTTTGAAAGGATTCAATCTGTTCAAATCTGGGATGAACGAGACGGCGAAGCCTGCAGACAAAATTTCCCTCCAGTGAGTCATTCATTCAGTGCGTCCATCAGCTGTGTCTACTTCTTATGTAGTCTGGCTTTTGTTGATTGAAGGTGACTGCTTGTGCAAACACCCTAACCCACATAAACGAAAGCATGCATTTCACAGTCACTGCAGTCTGGTTACTGTACAGTCAGACACGCTGAACCACGAAGGCTAGATTAAAAAAAACAAACCTGATGCACTATAAGCCCCGTAAGGGGGTGAGCATCAGAAAGGAAAAAGAGTTTTGTTGAACTTTATCAGGCAAAACACTGAATCACTGCCAGCTTCAGTGTTTACAACTAACTAAATTCCTATTTTATCCACATGGAGCCATGTGGAGAGGGAGACAGTCGGGCAAGTGCATCAGTGGGGGGGAAATCCAACTTACTGACCCCAAACGCGCACCTGGAGAGCCTGCAGCAAGACCACATGAATAATTTCACTTCTATCCTCCTGGCTAACCAAAACCAGCAACTTTAGTCAGTGAAATATCACTTATGATGGTGACTAACTGACTTGGCTGCAGTATGTAAAGGTTTGCTAGAGTAGGTACTGTTATAACCTGATTACATGGGTGGAGACAGTTTGGACTGCTGAGTAATGCTATTCATATGTTATGAGTTCAAAATGGAGGGCCTCCACCTTTGTCTTCCAAACACTACCTGTAAAAAAGTCAGAGATGAGTGTCGGTTTCTGAGCAGCTCCCTGAAGCAGGGATTTAAACTGAAAGGAAACCTTTGGATCTCGATTGCATGTGGAGCCAGAATCACTTTGTGCTTATTTAATTAGTAAAAGTGTCAAAATTAATATGAGAAAAGTCTGCATTTGTGCTTTGGGACATGCTTATTCACAAACCAATTACACACAAACGCCCAAAGAGCGGCAGTGAAACAAAATGCAACGCAAACCAGAAACGGAGACCGTTGCCTTCAAAAGAAAAGCTGCACCTTGCAGCCACACAGCTTTTACTTTGAAGGCGAACATTCTCCAATTTTGGTTTCTTTCTCACTTTTCCGCAAGTTTTGCTACTGCTCAGCAAGCAGTTCGTGACTGCGGACAAGTCAACATCTAGCATGCAAACTACGGGGGACTGTAGCAATTTGCTAGCAACCAAAGCAATGACAAGGAGGTATTTAGTACAGTACCCTCTTTCACCTAGCGGCTGCCAGCAACCTCAAGCAACTATTCATTCACCCACCAGTCTGGGAAAACACATTGTTTCATAGTGACTGCTGGTTGCTAGGGGTCACCAACCGGTCTCTAGGCCTATGTGACTGAGGCCTCATGGTATGCTTTCTCACTGGCAATAAAATAGTTCTAATAATGATGCAAATTTGCATTTTGCATTGCTCAGTTTAATCATGTTTTAGTGGAAACAAAGTCTACTTAAAGCTACTTTTTGATAAGAACTGGAATATGCAAAGCTGCAAGGATTTGGGCAAAATCAGCTGCTTACACATACATTTCTACAAATAGAAACTTCTGTCCCATGAGCTCCCATGAATGAATCTTCTGATGCAATGAGAGGTGTAGGTCTAACAGGCCTGAAGCACTGTGTGAATGGCCTTTAAATAGTAAAGTGAGTATGGTACCATGTGCACAATCTTCCTGTGCAGATTCTACAAATCAATTTTAATAATAACTCCTAGAAAAAAACACGGTGTCTCTTCTCAGTGTGAAATATTCCAGGGCTGATTTTGAGAAATGCCCATAAATGGTCAATGCTGAGAGTCAGGGTCAACGCTTGAAAAAAAGCTATAGAAAGAATCAAGCTGCTTCCATCCAGCAGTTTAACTTGGCCAACGCTCTAAACGAAAAAACCTTCAGGGAGTCCTTGAGATTGCTCTCCACCCGGCCTGCTTACGCTTCACCTAGAAAACATCTGCCGCTCTTTGGTGGTTCGATGCTAAATCTCATGATCTAATAATAATTCTATTTGTGCGCATTTTGATTTTAATGAAAGCAACTTGTTCTGATAATAACAATTTGAACAAAATTGAAATGTAACAAAGTCAGAGAATATCTATGAGTCAGTGACTTGAATTATGGGCAGCTGTGGCCAGGAAGTAGTTAGCTTAGCCTAGAAGGAGGAGCAAAACAGGAAGCACGACTCTGCTCCGAATCAAAAATACACCCAGATCTCTAAACCTTACAAAATAACAAGCCTCTATTCTTTTCTTTTTTTTTTTAAAATATAAAAAACAGATGCATGTTAGCTCCAGATTTGAGACCTTTTGCCCGGCTACATTAGGCCTAACAGTTTAAGCTATGTAGCTTGAGACCTTCTAATTTATACCTTTAAAATATGGTACCTAACTGCTTAAATAGCTCATGAAACTGTATTTTTTGGGATATGGTGTCTAAATTGGCTGCAGCCATGAGGCTAAACATGCTGTATTTTAGGAGGATGTAAAGGCACAGTTGGACTGTACTATGGGACTCTTTGCAGTTACAAACATGAGCTATTTAAAAAAAAATCCTCACCATTAAAGGCTGAAACTGAAGAAGAATGGGCAGTGTGAGAAGGTATGTGTGGGATGCTTTAGAAAACACATAAAAAAAATGAATGAAGAAAGAAAGTTCAAGCTATGGTATAGACACCCATAACACCTCCTCTATCAGCTGCTCTAAAAGCGAGACGGGAGGGTTAAAATATCACCCTGACACCGCTCCTTGTTTCTCCTTCATCCTACAGCTGTGAATGTGTTTGTGTGAAACTGTGTGGAGAAAAAAAAGAGAAAGAGGAGAGGCCAGGGTCGGTAGGAGAACAACAGAGTTACCTACAGACCATTAGACTTTGATGGAAAGCAGTAAAATGCAGCCTGAAGCCATGAATGGGACGGAGACAGAGAGGAGGCAGGAGGAGGGAAAACAGGTTCACTTATAGGAATGCTCCCGCACTTGTGTAGCTCAAGGATAAACCAGAAAGAGACTCAGATATTTGTAGATAATCGCATGTTACGAGAGTACAGCTGCAACTCGGTTTTATTAATAGAGCCACTTAATATTTGGTGTATTTAAAGTTTTATTTCACATGATTAGTGTAAGTTTAAAACCATAGGGCATATAGAAAAGTGTAAATTAATCCCCATAGTAGCGTTCATCTATCTAAAAACCAAAGAGCTACAGCTCAGACTCTGCAGGCCTCAGTTAAAATGCTAAAAGGTTAAAGTTCATGACTGCACAATTCAAAGAAGACTGAACAAATGTGGCTTGTTTTGAAGGGTTTCCAGAAGAAAGCCTCCTCTCTAAAAAGAACATGGCAGCACAGCTTAGAGTTGCAAAGTTGTATCTGAACAAACCACAGGCCTTCTGGAACGATGTCCTTTGGACTGATGAGGCCAAAGTGGAGATTGTTTGGCCATAATGCACAGCTGGAGAAAACCAAACACAGCATATCAGCACAAACATCTCATTCCAACCTCCAGCACAGCGCTGGAGGGCTTGTTTTGCAGCCACCGGACCCGGGCACCATGACCTTCCTGTCCCTCAGCTAGAAATGTAAGCGTAACTAGAAGAGCATTCCCTCTACTGCCTTTTTTGTGCAGTTTTCTAGAAACCGATCCAGACTGAGGGTCTTATTCTGCACATACAGTGTCTCTCCATCAAGTTAAGTTTTGCACTTAAATAACAAACCACCTAAAGTGATTCGGCTCTCACCACAACAGAAGCGTAATGGAAGCTGGAAAATCAGGATAACTCTAAATGCTACCAGACAAGAAGCACACGAGAGGAGCTGGAATTAGCTTTTTTCTCTTTTCTACTCTACTGTAAAGTTGTCAACACACACACACACACACACACACACATACACACACACACACAAACACAAGAAGCCTAAAAGTAATGAGAGAGAGAGAGGCGTGTTAAAATGCCTTTCTTTAGTGTTGGGGGTCCTCAGGCGACGTACGTATTTATGCGTGCGTCTGGGAGGGAAGCAGCTCTGCAGATGAATGGCAAAGGAAGCTGCGGTTGTGGTGAACAGTGATGAAAGTAAAGCAGTGTAGGTGACATCGTGTAAGGTGGTTTTAACAGCTCCTTCCTGTGGTGAGACTGATAGGAGGGAAGAGGAAGCCATGGACAAACTAGCGCAAAGAAAAGCCACCTTAAACAAGCATCTGTCACTGCTGCGTTCACACCTCATAGGTGAGAGGGGTCGAGTGGGAGCCGAGTCACTCAAAGCTTTCCATTCACCTGTCCTACTTTCACATTTGATTTTCCAGCTACTGTGATGAAAAGGAACATTCCTTTGTGTGTCTGAGCAAACTCCTTCCTTTCTAAAAAACCTTTTCACACATTTTATTTTGAAATGAAGCTGTTTTGGGGGGTAGCTTTACTTTGGAACAAATCTGCGTTGCACTTGTTATGTCAGAAGCAAAGTTTTCCTAATTGAGCAGAATTGAGTGCGGCCCTGCGCAACAATCTCAGTTTCCTATGTGGCCCCTTTTTAAAATGTGTTGCCCACCCCTGCTCTACAGCGGCTTACAGTGAAATAAGCTCTTTGTTGTGCCTAATATTCCCAAACAAATCTTTTCACATTTCTATTTCAGTGCTAAACTATTCTTTGCTTGTTGCATTTCAGTATTAAACTTCCAAATTCATCCAAACTCTTGTGCATTTATGCATTCATGTCAGCATCCTAAAACAAAGTCACATTGGAAAATATTACCTGATGCTTTGATTGGTTGTTCTTTGCACGTCAGTGCATTTAGCACTGACGTGCAAACACAAAACAAAGTTGGGCCTTGAACGTGTTTAATCCGAGCAATACGAAAAAGGACAGAAATACAGACACACACGCAGTCTGCATACATGTTTTAGCATGCTGCAGCACAGCTGGAGTAATGCCAGCAGCTTTGCACACAGGCAGAAGCTGGAGGCAGCAGAGAAATGCCACTGATCTCTGAAGGCGAGACAGTGTTGACATACTTTTGTTATTAAAAAAAACATCAACCTGGATACCGTGGACTACGGCTCCCGTGCAGTAATGCTCACAATAATCACAGCCTAGTTTGAACCTGGGGGCAGATTTTTTTTATCCAGGAAGAGTTGTCAGGCTTGGCATGTTGAATCAAAACAAGTTTTTGTCTTATGTGTCTGTCTTATGCAAGCAATGGCTGCCTGCACGCAATAAAGGCAAATGACAGAAATGGAGCCATTTTTCAATAAGTTGTCGTGCTATCTGTCCAAATCAATGCATGGATTCTTAAAGCCTGTAAGTCCATGTTGAGGGTTAAGGAATGAATGCATGTCTGTCTCTGTGCCAAAACAAATTCCTGAACATACAGTTTTATGCACTTATACATACAGCTAGAACAAATTCCCACTAATGACAAAGTACACTGTAAAAAAAAAAGGAAAAAAAAGAAAGAAAAATTATACCCCCCCCCCCAAAAAAACCATGTTTTTAAAAACACGTTTATGCACAGTTACAGTTTTTTTTCCCACTATGTTACATTGTAATTTTACTGATATTTCACATATTTAAAAATAACAGGTAAATTCTGTAAAATTTAAAGGAAAAATTCTGTTAAATTACAAGTTATTTTTAATAGTTTTTAATCAATTTTTTATAAGAAAAATGGGCTTCTGAGCCAGACGCTCACACTGATGCAGATACAGGCACACAAATGTGCTTCAGCAGGGTGCTTTCAGCTGTCTGGTCTTCCTTTACATGCCCAAAATTTACCACTCCTCCCTGTTTGGTAACTAGGTGCACAGCAATGCAAGCAGAGACCACATCACACTTAAATGTCCGATCACATACCGAGCCTCATGCTGCGGTCTCCGCGTGAGGCGTGCTGAAGGATATCTGCAATACGTAGTGAAAGCTGGGACCAAAGCTGTTCCTAATGCATCAAATGTGTGGAGTCGGTGAAAAGCTCTATCACTAGGAACATTTGATTAGCAGATTTTCATTATCTACACCCAGATTTGACCCACGTAACGTTGTTTTAAAGTTCAACACTTCCCGAAGCTGTTTTACAAATGTAAATATTATAATTACAGTGATGGGCTTTCTCTGTGGGATTACTGATGAAAGATGAAGCGAAAGCAAAGCATCAGAATGTCCTCATCACTGTACGTCAGTGCCTTCAGGTTTGGGGGAAATCATACATCCAAGTAGACTCTCTATTGGCTGTTGTGAGAGTGGTGACATAATTTTTATCAGAATAATCTGGAAGGTTTAAGAAAATAAGCAGCTCATTTTCAGACGCATACGCTTTCATCAGATTTAACTCAGTGTTTTGCACAAAGAGACTATACTTGGGTAGATGGCCGCCCAAATATATTTTGGTTATTTTCATCTTTCATCCCACAAAGAAAACCACACGATCATTTTACGTTCAGAAAATCCCTTTATTCTTATTTTAAGAGCTCAGTCGCTGCTAACTAACTAGCTTTGATCCTTCCCCTCTAGTGTTTAATTTATGGGCGTTCTGGTCAGATTTCTATGCAGGCAGCCCTTCTCTACAACTAAAATTTGATAGTAGTGACATCATCTGTTGGTCTGTTACATTTGATTCATGTTTCAAATAATCATAATATAACACAAAAATGGAAGACCAGACTCTGCTGCAGTGTTCCAAATCAGCATTGTAATATGTAACACCTGTATTCTAAAAACATTACACTTGGTAATGTAACGTTATAACATCTGTAGCGGTGAAGTGGAGTTTTAACTGAGTTAGGCCACAGTGGTTCAGAAAGTAGTGCCAGATGGGGTAGTTGGCGTACCACTTGTACATCCACTAACCAACATCTCCTTTTTGCAATAGCATGATGATATCTGAGATTCACACACAGAAGCTTGCAGATGTTGTATGCCACACTGCAGAAGAAGAATTCTTTTAAGGGGAGTGCTCTCCAAAAGCCAGGGGGGTTCTGCCAAGACTACCGTGTGTTGCCTGACGTTTTTTCCCAAAAAAATAAAGAGATTTGTGCACCTCTGAAGCTACCTGTGTTGCAGTGGATTCTCTTGCAACAACATGCTCTTATGTAATTAGTTTGTAGGGTCGATGTCATTCAGCTGTCTCGAGTGTCGGACTGCAGCTGGAGATGGTGGAGAGCGGATTCGTGTGTGAACAAGTCCATCCTCCGGATGTGGAACATAGAGGCAGCTGATTTTTGCTCTGTTATCTCGTGTCACAAATTTTATTTTACTAATTAATTAATAAAAAAAAAAAAAGATTGTTGCCTCTGTATACCGGCCTAGGACAAAGACTAATATGCTGTCAGTTTGTTTGCTTTTGCAGCAGTCATGCATTTTTATCCTTACTGCAGACCCCTGCCAAAGCTTTGTGTGTGTGTGTGTGTGTGTGTGTGTGTGTGCACTTGTGTCGCTGTGAGGGTCCTTAACTTCTAATGAAATCACATTCCACAAATAATCACCCCCCAGTCACATTAACTCGATCCAAAACGATACGAAGACAAGCAGGAGGAGGAGGATGATACCACAGAAGCCTGGCAATGTGACATGTTGCCCCAGCTACCAGACAAACAACGCACATCTGACCCAACAACAGCTGTCCCATGCTGCATGGCAATCTCTTTTTTAAGATGCTGATAAATGCTCTTTTGGGAAAATCCCACTTTATTTTGGCCTTCACACGTTTTATTTAAGTTGCTCAGTGAAGGTTAGGAGTAAGTTTGGATGTGAGGCTGCCCATCACGAGGGATTTAAAAAGGATCCGACGTGCAGTCAGAGGGCAGGCCACATCTGAGCCTGGAAGGTTTTTGGATGGTTCCTGGAGAAATCTTTCAGGGATTCTTCACTTCTAAAGCCACGTTTCCTTTGGGGCGGCTTAAACTGAAAAAAGTCATTTTTATTCTCTGCGAAACATCAAACTCAGGAACAAGCTTAGAAACAGCACGTTAAATCTGAAACTGTGCCAGAGTGCTTTTGTCTGAGTATTAAATGATTTACGAGCTAATATCTTGACAGGAGATAATTTAGGTGTAAATACAGATCAGTTGCTCACCTTGGGACATATCCAATAGTAGTCTAATAATAACACAAACTCTCCAGAGGTGCTTAGACAATCTTTTAAGACCAAAATCTAACACAACTCCTTTGTTTGTTGTTGTCGTTTCTGCCTCTCAGATCAAGATACAGTACAAGTGAAAAGTTTGGATTCAAATGAATGGGTGAGTGTGTCCAACCTTTTGACTGGTACTGTATAGTGCCCAAGGAATCCTATCTGACGTATGATATGACATCATGAAACAACAAATATCTGCCCTCTTTTTTCAATACATTCGATATCTTCTCAGCAAACTTAGTGACACTTTTCGGGACATATTTGGACCCTTTAGTTCTTGTTTAAATGCACAGTAGAACATGGATGCACACTGACTGGTACTTCTTCAATGACTCTACCTGAACTCGCTCAAAGCACCTGTTGACCTTTGGCTGAATAAGAAGCTTTATAAAACTTTCAGCAAACTAATAAGTCCAACTAGCTGCTTCCCTTTAACCTCACTCCCAAACTCTAACTCTTCATATGTCAGGTCAGTGTTTGTGCTGTGGATGGATCTGCATTGTGAAAATGGTCAATAAATAGTTAAAATAGTTAATGCACACTTTGGTGCATTAACTGCTTCTCTACCAGATGTTTCTTCCGCTGAAGCACTTAAAGGTGAGGGTTGATGTGACCCAGGAAGTGAAGAGCAACTCCAAACCAGGTGTGTTATCCTGTACCCCTCAGGTACTCTACCTCTACTATACTGTGCTTAAAATAAATGATCTGCGCATCTGCGTGTCAAGGGCCCAGACCCATTAATCTTTCTGCTATTTCATTGTGTCACCTCAGCCCGACATTATCCTGTCTGGACAGTGACAGAACTAAAATTATGTAGGGGTCATGATGGCTGAGGCAAATATAGTGTGTGTGTGTGTGTGTGTGTGTGTGTGTGTGTGTGTGTGTGTGTGTGTGTGTGTGTGTGTGTGTGTGTGT
>JAVDPK010002691.1:49345-67506 GCA_034780415.1 Cichlasoma orientale | reverse complement strand
TCCTCCTCACTTCCTCCGATCACAAGTCAGTACAGCTGTCAATTTGCAGCCCGAGGTGAGGAAAAGGATGAAAACTCTCCCTTATCTCCTCCTTTATCATCATCAACATCCCCCTCAGTCCATACTCCTCTGTGCTACTGTGACAAATGAAGAGAGGCACGTATGCATGCACGACTGAGAGGATCTGAAAGAAACAAGATGTAACTGAAAGAGAAATAAATCACAGACTGTGTGACCACAAATGTGTAAATTTGCTCTTCAGTTCAGCTACACTTCAATCACAGCGGAAAAGGAGAAAACAGGAGGAACTTAACTAATTGTGTTCAGACACCGACTCAAGCATGAAACGCTGCTGCAAAACAGCTGGTTGAAAAAAAAAATGGCCTCCCTCAATCCTCCAACTGAATGTTTGTATACTTCTGTTTACAAGCCATCCATCAGCACATACTTAAAGGCATTCCACAGACATAAAACTTCACAACACTGCAAACCTCAGGTAAACTTACAGCATATTACAACTCTTTACATCTTAGCCTATCCATCCATCTCCCTCTCTTGCGGATTTGTATAACCTTTAAATGACTCTGTGACCATTACGGAGAACCTTCACATCAACATAAAGCAAATATGTGTACGATGAAGACTGGACCACCAACATCAGCTGACACGAACCATAAACACGTATGTTTACACTTCTCTGACGTGTACTCTGTTCAGTGTGCTTGGATTTGACTTACTATCCATGTGCTATTTCAGAGTGAGTATAGGCAAGCAGCACATGGGTGACAAATGTAGGCAGATTTTAATATGGGAAGAGCCAGATTTGTTAAACCAAATCATTCAAAAAAAAAAAGATTCCAAACTGGCAGGAGTTGCAGAGATGATGATAGCAACATCATTATTATGCTCACATCTGCATGATTCACAGCTCAAAATAATTCTTATTTATCTTAAACTGGGTCTTGGTGCAGCCCCTCAGTCCAACTTCCTTGAATACCACTCATGCCGCTCAACTTTTTTCTTTTCTTTTTTCTGCACTTTGCAAAAAGAAGATTTTGTCAGCAGGTGGGTGGAGCTTCTGTGCCTGAGATGACCATATTAGGGATATTCATTCTTTATGACGAGAAGATCAAGAGTACAAAAAACCTGTCAGACACCAGGCTTTTAGAACCCTTTTAGATACATTATTTAAAACTATATATCCATGTTAATATGAGTATCCACTAACATTACAGTATGCTTACACATATACATATATGGCAGAAAACAAGGAAAAAAAGTACTGTAAAGCCTACAAAATTGAATAGTAGAAAGAGCATTGTGGAACACAATATGTATTAAACTGTTATTTTCACAGGTGGCAAAATATAACTGCGTGCCCATGCTCATATGATCTGTATTTACTTTCTTGTGTATATTAAACGCAACAAGATATTAACTATGTTGCAATTCTCCTTCTTCCTGTCTGCACAGTTACAGGAAGACTGCTGTATCTAAAGAGGCGTCTACACAGGAACTGACCTCAGCAATAGAAAGATGCTCAGTGACTCTTTGACATGGCAAAATAGCAGCTGGCGAAGCTAAGTGAGAGTTAAACTTTCCTCAACTTCAAGCAGCTACTAAAGACAGAAAACGATACCGTCCATCCATCATCCATACATCTTCTGCCGCTTATCTGGGGCTGGGTCATGGGGGCAGAAGCCTAAGCAGAGAAGGCCTAATCTGTCTCTCCCCAGCCACCTACAACTTATCCAGGGGAACACTGAAGTGTTTAGTCATTTGGCAGCGTTTCAGAGAAGAGCTGCTACTCCACAACATTGAAGCGATTTGGGCGAAGTGTTCTGAACATGTCCTACTAGGCCGAGGCCCCCTAGGTAAACCCAGGACAAACAACAACACAAAACATTGGAAACCACCTCACACATCCACAAGAATCAAATTTGATGCACAGAAAAAAAAATATTAGCACTTAAAGTATTCGACTGTAATCAGAAAAAATGGATGTACACAATCTCTTGTATTTTTACAGTAGTTTGTTACAGTGTATGGGAGGATATTCTGGTAATGATATAAACTGTCTTCCAAAATAGCGCCACAGCTTTTAGTTTGTCAGATTTTTAGCATTCTTGATTTCTTTTCAGCAGACTCAGTGGATTCTTTGTCACCTTGCTGTGCGCCGCAGCGACTGAGCTATGCGCTGTAGAAGCTGGCCACGGGGTGCGAAGGCGGGACATGAGAAGCCACAGCAATGTCACAGGAGTCTGTCAAGAAAGAGGCCGGCTGAGTGACACAGAGACACTGGCAGAAAAGGCAGTAGGTGCGCTTGACTGAACGGATGCATGCACGCAGTGTGCGGGTGTGCACATCAGGCTATGGCGGGAATCTCCCTATCAAACCTCAGCTCTGCTCGAGATGGGCAGTCATAGCAACTGCGTACATAAAGCTAAGGTGACGTTTGGTTAACAAAACCTCGGAGAGAGGTCGGATTTACCAAAAGTGAAATGGAGACACCAAGGTACCCCGGGTGACTCAGCAGAGGAATGACTGAACTTAAAATAACGTGAAGGCTTCCACAAACCGGCGCCTGCTCCTGTATATTAAATGGGTTAATTCTAAGTTTATGGAGATGCATTAATTTGTTGGAAGATGTAATTAGTGCATATTTATGAGTACAATATTATTAAATAACTGTTAAAAAAAACTTACTGTACCTTCAAAGCTAGGAATGAAGTGTTGCTCAAACTTTAACATTGTGAATACTTTTCATGAGTTTTTGTAATTTTTTCTTCTCTTTTTGTTTTTAAAGAAAGAGATCCTGTTCAGATCTGTCAAACACACAATACACGCACTCTATTTTTAGTGTTGTGGATGCTCTCAGACATACACACAATGTGCCAAGAAGCCATCAGGCAGGTATGCAGAATAGACCTCATTCCTGGGTAAAAGGGTATTAAACAGGAGCAAATCAGACAGATGATACAGACACTCACACACACAAGCAGCAGATCGGCTATGCCTATGTGCTATGATCCATTTAATCCACAGAGATATTTCTCATTTGTCTCACTGAGTTAGATTTAGACCACTGAGTAATTCCTGACACGAGAAGGCTGCTGCAGCAGGAAGAACGACCCCTACTCTTCCCATGAAACGTAACAAAAATATGATGAATGGAAAGGAAATAAAACTGACAGGTGTGACACAGACATGAAACGACAACAGCTGAAACATGAACAGTTTATCCCTGATTCTGATGACTTCATCAATAATGCTGCTGGAGACTTAAAAGCAGGCCTGTGTAGTACTACAGGGGCATCCACACAGGAAGCAATTTGCATCTCAATCATCACTTTGTCACTGATGGTCAGCCCCTATTGCACATTCCTGGGTTCAGTTGCCTAGGTAACCTATTTGCCAAACTGTCACATGTCAATCAATGATACCCTTCACTTTTATTGGCAGTCTCTTCAGTCAGTTGCCTCAAAGTTGGGCCTAATTCTGAACCTGCCCACTTCACATCACCAGCAGTCACTGACTTTCTATGGTTTCTGGTCGCCACTTTAGTGCAAATGGCTTCCTGTGTGGATGGCCCTTAAAGATGCACCAGTTGTGAAATTATGGTCAGATTATGATGTTTGAAATAACAATTTAGACAAGAGCAGTCAAACAAATCCATCCATCCATCCATCCATCCATCCATCCATCCATCCATCCATCCATCCATCCATCCTTGAACATTTAGCAAAAACAGAATTGCTATATCCCCCTTTTGAAGTATAGGAACCACCCCCACTGGTCTGCCCCTCCAAAGGCACTGTCCCAGACTTCCACGCAGCATTAAAGAGCTGTGTCAAACAAGATAGCCCCACGAGGTCCAGAGCATCTCAGGGTGAATCTCATCCAAACCTGGAGTAGGGCTGTTGCTTCTGTGTGTTGAAAGGAGCCAGTTGAGATGGTTTGGGCATCAGGTTGCGATGCCACCTGTGCACCTCCTTCTGGAGGTGTTCTGGGCACACCCAACTGGAAGAAACTCCACAACCTGCTGGAGAGATTATATTTCTCATCTGAACTGGGAACACCTCAGGATCCCCTAGGAGGAAGTGGAAAGGGTGGATATGGAGAAGGATGTCTGGAATACCGTGCTTAGCCTCCTGCCACGGCGACCTGACTTTGGATGGATGGATGGAAATGCTATGTCCACCTCTCTAACCACCCTAATGCAAAGTTTGTAGTATGTAAAATGGCAAGATCAACTAGTATTTATGTACAGTATTTCTATACTTTTCTACTGAGTACACAAAGTACAATTACAAACCACATTCAAACATGTATACTAAGCTCTTTACTCTGTGTGCTTGCTTTTGTCTACCATGCACACACGCAGACACCAGTGGTAGCAGCGGGGTTAATTTGGGGTTTAGTCTCCTGCACATGGATACTTTGACTGCTGATTAGCAGACAGCCCGCTGTACCTTTTAAGACAAACCTCAGGAATACTGCAATGTGTCCTGCTGAAAATAATAATGGTCACAAACAAGTAGTTTACTCTATAAAAATTACTAAGTAGTAATTAATCAGGTAGTAAGTAAGAATGTGCTCCCTCTGTCCTTCCTTGATTCCTTGTCATCCCTCCTTTCACTTCATAGCCCCCTCCATCCATCCCAGTCATTTTGAACCTCAGGACAAGTTGTGGATTGATTGTCTGCAAACACAATGATTGCATTCCACAGCTTTTCAAACACACACACGCATACCTGTTTCTCCATGCCCTAACCTGATGATTCTCCTGGAGCATAGCCATGCCTTTTTCCCTGTCAACAAACTATGTTAATGAATTTCACCTCTTCTTTTGGGGGGTAAACATGGTCCTGTTACTGTAGTCAAAGGCAGCCAGTGACCTGAGACAGGAATTCCTCAGGAGAAGCATTAATGAAGCACTACACAATCTATTAATAATTAATGGAACAACTTAATGGCTGCTGACAAGCTGTCAAGTTATAGGACAGTTATACTTTAACTAGTCCATTGTATTACTTTTAAAAACTAATATACAATCGTGTAAAAAACAAAGTTCTACAAGACTATAAAAAAGCTACCTACACCCATACTGCTTCCATAGGAAGTAAGTGGGTAAGAAGCAGCCAGGTGGTGCTAATCAAATACACTCGATAAACAGATCATCAGCGAGTGTGAGCAGCTCTATAAAAGCAGAAGTTTTGGAAGTTTTGTGGTCTGGAACATTCAGCTGTGTGATAACACAATGCCACAATCTTCCCAGGAATGGATGTGGCAACTTGTTTTTTGTTTTTTTTTTAAGATGATGCACATCTCATTTTTCATTACTACCATGTGCTCACGGGAAGTTTAATTTTATTTATTTTATTTTACTGGAAATAAAATTTGAAATAGTTTACATAAAATTCAGGAAAATGTGATCGCGCCAGATGATGAAAGTGAGGGAAAAATTATCCGGAGAAACAGAAGCAAGTGAAGTGGAGTATGATGATGAGTCACTCTTCCACAGAAGATGAGTCACTATCTTCAAGAGATATCTGATCAAATGGAGAGTTAATATGACACTATCAAATAAAACATCCAAGAAATTGTGGTAAATATGCTGATATGGTAGTCATCCAGATGTAAACAATAACCTGATACAGAGATTGGGAAAAAAAAAATTGCTACTGATACTTTATCATCAAGTGCTCAAGTGAGCAGTTCCAGTTTAAAACAACATAGCGATTATTGAGACCACACAAACAGAACAAGTCAGAGTATTTAAAAAGGCACGCAAGTAAAAAATGACAGCACCTTTACAGCCCTGCCTTTCAAAATAAATGATAAAACAACAAAGATTCTACCCCAGGATGGGTTAATTTGTCTCCTCCCACAGCAAAGTCAGAGGTCAGGGTCAAACAAAGTACAGCAGACTCACAGCCAGGACACATTTCACCTCCCCTAAGGACACTTTGAGTCAAACATGGGCTACCTGAGCACTCAGCTTCTGCTCACGCACACATCCTAAAGCAGGAATGAAGCGCATGTGAGCTGCATTACTGTCAGCGGTCTTTAATAAACACATGCATTTACACGGGGCAGAAGAGTTTACTGAAACGCTAAAGTTTAAAGCAGCCTCTGGAATGGCAGGAAGTGACAGCGCCTATCTTGAAAGACTTACAGCGCCAGCTTAATGGTTTGTATGTAAACAGACAGTTGTAATGGAAATATCAGTGACAGAATGTGCTGTATTAGCATGGTGGACATATGGCAGCATTATGACAGAGTGAAGCTTGCAGTTAGACAGCAAGAGGGAACAGAAAGGCTAAACATGGGATCATTTTTATCCTAAAAAAAATCCTTAAAAAGGCAAACGTAATAAACTAAATACGACTTAAATGGGTGAGTTAAAAAAAAAAAGTTCAGCGTCTGAACAGCTGTTTTTATATTAGGGGTTTTTTTCTAGGCATTTTTACGCGTGAGTTTACGAGGATTGACTGAAGCCAGCCTCTGGTGGACAATCAAGGAGCTGCACTGTGTCTTTGAAACTTCTGAGCTGGCTTCATTTTGGTTTTGACAGATCTTATTTAAGGCAATAGAATTGCAAAGCAATAGGTATGGAAAAAGAATTTAGAGAGGAAAAAAAAGCATAACTTTATTCTTAAGACCAGCAATATTTAATGAATATTATTGATTTCCACAAAACCGTTTTATTTCCTTTGGATTTTGTTCATTGTTAGTGCCTGTGTTTATGCACAAATTGCACATCCTAAAAATTAGATCACCTCCCTGCATTGAAAGGCACCCGACCACGGTCACAGATGTTTGGAAAGCCTCTTTTCTTTTTAGCTTCCTTTGGAGTGCCAGTGTACATACAACTATTCAGCACCACGCAAAAACCCACTTGTTTAAACAATCTCCTGAAATGTACATTATGAGGTAGAATCAATGCTTGAATCGGGAGTTGGGTGGAGTGATCTCCTTCAAAAATAAGAAATCATCACTTGCTTTAAGAACATTCTTGAAACAAGTGGCACTGTAGTAAACACCAAAAGAGATGAGCAAATGATGGACACTGTTTGCATTGCGCAATGAAAACCATTCTTTGAAAGCAATGCGGGGACTTAGTGGAGCTTTACACAGCTGGTTGGCGTCACAGGTTCACACACTACAGGACTCCTGCCTGAACAAGCTGCCTGCTGTCAGCCCCTTGACACCCTCTTTACCCCAGTAAGCCACCGCTCTTCTGTCGAACACGAGGGGGTGGGAGGGCTCAAAAACAATGAAGGCAATAGGAGGAGCCGTTCTGGATTTTGAAAGAATATAGTCCGACTAAAGGTCAAGTGTCCCACTGGGGAGCTAGTACAGCTCAGCCATCATCGCAACAAGATACAGAGAGATGTAAAGATGATGAAAAGATTTAAAGACACTGAAACAATACTGGACAATACTGAGATCATTTTCAGTCTGACTAACCACTGAGAGATAGAAATAACTGATGAGATGAGAAATATGGCTCAACAATACTAAAAAAAGCATACGATGAAAGAAGGTTCACACAGAAGAAATTGCCATTGCCGGTTTCATACTAAATGATATCAGCCTGATTATAGCCCAACTTACAATGTGTCATTACGGACAAAAACCAATGGCTCATCTGTGCTCATGCCTTCATTTCAAGTTTTTGTTTTTACCATTCAGCTATGTACAACCACAGTGTGCACGGGCTGTAACCCCACTGGTTAGCAAAGTCCTGCTGCGAAGCCTCGAGTGAAGCCAGTCTTCCTGTTTGGAAACTGGACGTGGACAAGGAGCTTATGTTTTTGGTAGAATCTACATGCATGCATCCGCGCGTGTCATTCTGTCTGCAAACGCAATAGCTCATAAAGTTTTGATTGAATTCTGATAAAACTTTGTAGGGGTGTAGAGTGGGGTCATGTTAACAATCCATTAAATTCCACCAAGATCTTCAAGGTCAACGTAATGATTTATTGGTCAAAACTGACAAAAAGTCTTAAAACTTAGAAACCATGATTCTTACAAGTGCAATGTGTTTGAACCTCTGACCTCTTCTTCAAGGTCAAATAAGGAAAAACTTTCCTAAAATGTCTTTTATCTTAAAACTCTGCTTAAAATTCTTCTGCTTTTGTTTGTATTGGCAGAATTTAGGAAATGATACTGTGGATTCTAAATATCACATTATAGTTTGCATCCAAATATCATGTCACATTTGACCTCTGACCTCACTATTCCTTTTCACATCTGCCTTGCACATCACATTATTGGTCCCCAAAATGTGATATTTTTAAAGAAAGTATTGTCAAGAGAAATAATGTACTTCAAGAAGTTTGTAGTGCAGTAAAAACAAGTGCAAAGTGCAGGCTTTTGTTATTTTTCTTTTTTAATATACTCGACGTAATTGTTTCCTCCACCAAAGAGGTGTGTTTACGTTCGTGCGTCATTCTGTCTGTAAACACGATGCAAAATATAATATTCCCTTAAAGGTAAATACTGCCCAGAGAGTGAGCTGCCTTGGTGGAGCTTTGAGCTCTTGACTCGTTCCTGCTTCTGTTATCAGACTAATGTGCCTAAATGTCAAGGTTCTTCACAATCGTGTTTGGATCAGCAAGGTAAAGGAGCCTTTAGTTCTCTATTCAAGCCCCATGGACCAAAACAGAAGTTATTTAGAAAGAGGTAAGTGAAATAAAAGCTACACGTACATACTTTTCTTATTTTGTTTTAGCATCTTTTCATCCAGGTTGAAAACATCAAGCGTTATTGGATAAGAACTCCGGATCATGAGCCAATCAGTAACGCATGTTCCTGCTTGGCTTACCACCCCATTAAGCAATGCATGCAACCCACGTCCCTGAGGAATTCAAAAAAAGAATAACATCCTTCCCTCTCTCTCTTTCGCTCTCCCTCTCTAATTCTCTCTTTTTTTTCTTCCTTTTTGCCTCCCTTGCTCTGTGAAGAGAAATCTTACCCAGAATGATACAGAGCAGCCAAATTTTGTCATCGTAAGTGTAGCACAACCTTGGGTTTCCTGAAAGGCGCTATATAAATCTAAGTTATTATTATTATTATTAGCACAAGGGTCCGCGCGGATGTCCATGTGCCTGCCTGTTTTTTGTGACCACGTGGACTCGTCCACGCAGGAAGATGAAAGAAGTATAGCAGGAACGACTACGTGGCCTTCGGTCCTCCAGCAGTCCATGTCCGTGTCCGCAACGAAGTATAATCTAGGCTTAACACAACGCACAGAGACAATAAAGGGCACTCGTTGCCAACCATCAACACCACCCCTCCCCTTCTGCTTGACCTCTGACCTTAACTGTGGAGCAGCTGAGACAGTGGAAGGAATGGAATGCTCAGAGACACTAACTCAATAGAGGGAGCGAGCGCACAGGCGAGTAAATGTACAACTATGGCTCTGTGCATCTCGTGCATTAACCTGCTCCACTGAAGGATGAGTTCACTACTTTTCACATCTCTTGTAAAACAGTGTACATGTAATTAGTCGTTACTTGCTCAAAATTAGACCACAGTCTAATGTCCTCAAAGGAGTGTTGATGAACCTTTAACATAAGCATGGAAACCAAAAGGCCACATTAATAGGTAAACATTGAGGGCACACAGCTAAAATGACTGCTGAGGCGTAAACAGTAACCTACATGGTAAGAAAAAGCATCACGAGAAAGTTTATTAACGTTAAGGAAGTCATGGTATTGGTTTAGTACGAGTCACTGTGAAGAGGTTTCAAGCCTCATTTAAATTTCTTTATGCAGCATGTTTCTCCTTTTCTGTTGCAATGTTTTTTGCTCTTTTACTCCCCCTCAATCACTTTCTCTCAGACTGCATCTCTCTAAGTTGTACCAAACTGACCTCACCTTTCTCCATACCTCGTTCCGTGTTTTATTCAGTGATAAGGCTGTTTTAAAAGGTATTTTCAGACAAAGATCATCAAAGGACCATCAGTTTCATCCCCAGAGCCATTTCTTCTTAGCTTGAATCAGCTGCTCAGAACAATTATTTTGTCTCGTAGAATCTTGACTGGCTTAATCATTACCAAAGACTCATTGCACTCATGACTGACTGATGCTATCTTCATCAGCCACCACCAGCTGAGGTCTACATCAGTTCATCATCATTTCTCAAAGTTGTAGGAGAGGCCAGGCTTTCTCCAGGCATTAAACAGTCCCTCTATGTATCGACATGTCTTGGCCTCAGCTTTCCCTCTCTGTCTTGAGGTCATCCATTTTCTTCAACCATTTGGAGCATGTACTACTTTGCATTATCTTTGCTTTTATTTTTGATGTTATCTTTCTTAGACCACGCATGAACTCAAGCCTGGGCAAGAATTGAGAGTTTAGGTTCAACCAGAGTGCATCCTAGTGCAACAAAATAATGTACCACTTTTCCTTTTACTGTCTCATGTCGATACAGTCACAGTGGTGGATGTTCAAACAGACCTTCCTATCCACCCACTGCACCGCTAAAGAGTAGCGTTACAGTTGGGGTGCATTCTAGGCACGTGCTAATCATAGTTTCTGAAGTAGAAGATGTTGCCAAACTGGCTTCCTCAGTGATAAGAGTTCCCTTTTCAGTATGAAAAATAGGTGAAACTTCACCTATTTAGGTTCAGGAGATTCAGGTATGAAGCAACAACAAACTGAATAGCCATAAATTTCAATTTGAACTGCTGGACTGCTAAATCCAAATGCCTAGTCCTCCTGGATTCGGCTAGAAAATCTCTGGGTTACTGTCTCTCTTAGCTGTCCAGTCAACAGGTGAATCCATGGTCACATCTTGTTGCACCTAACCTGCAAATCCATCAGTCATCTCTCCTCTTATCAGCTGCAACCCAAAGAAAACACACTTCCAAGTCAATAAACAGATAAAACTTTAAGGTCACTGACGGTCACTGAAAGAGGCTGTTTACCGTTTGGACATGCTGTGAGTACAATCCCAATCCCACGTGTCCTCTTGACTCTCTTGTCCTGCTGACGAATTCCTCAAGGTAACATTATGAGTTTTGTTCTTTTAATGGTGTCCCCTGTGCAGTATTACCACAGAGCTTAACTGCTCAACAACTCTAACCTCCAGCTCCCTCTCTGACCCCTCACAGCTTTTCTCAGTGATCCAGGAATTACGTTTCCACAGTGGCCGGATTTATGGGTATTGTAGGCTTTTAAAAAGAATTAACCTGTGAAACTTGAGACCACCTGCTTGCAGAAAAAAGCAATACTGGGCTGTCCCAGAAGCAAGATGACAAATCATGGCAGAATCTCTGGCCATGGCTCAAACGTGACCAACCTGACTCCAGTGCCACTGTGAAAAAACAAAAAAAAACAAACCCAAGCCAAATCCATAAAGATAAAACATGCAGAGCAAAACAACACTTTTACTATTCCAACAAAGACGAACATCTAGTTGAGTTGAAGCAGCAGAAGCTTGTTTGCATCAAGGCCTTTCCAAGAGAGGAAGTAGCATGAAAGAACAATCTGCTCACATTTATAGATGATGAAGCTGGAATGGAAGGATAGAAATAAAGAACATCTAAAGCCTGGTATGCACACAGATGACCAACATGAAGAAATCGTGGTGACATCTTTGGTCATGGCACCAATATGGTGGTCCTACATTGCACTGAGAGAGGTTCAAAGTTGACCACTGCAATGGTCCTGAGACCAAAGATAGCCTAGGAAAAAGTGCATCAGAAATTCATGAGGACTACCTTACAAAGTGACTGGTGCTATAACCTACATCTAGTAACCAACATCACACCATCACACCACACTGGAAATAATAACAAAACAATTTTAAGACTAAACACAAATCCAGACATCTCTGGCACACAACACCATATATGTCATCTATTTACAAAAAACAGTATATGAGTCACTCCTCTTCTAGCATGAAGTCTGTGCACCAAGCAGACTTCAACAATAACGAACATGACATCTTCTCTTCTTCAACTTATTTTTTGGTATAAAGAATGAAAGATTGTTGCCGTCCTGACACACCAAAGTCGCTCTGAAGCTGACGGCTGACTGTGAGTGGTTGCGGACCTGATCCCTGTATTATTGACATGTTGAACACATTTTAAAACATACTTTTGTCATGTTGGTAAGTGTGCCGGCACTTTTCTACTAAAGCACTCAAAACGCTTTATACAACATGCCTCATTCAGCCAATCACACCCATTAGTAGACGACCTGATTCACCTCCTGAGCCACAGCCCTTAAATAATCTGTCTGATATATTGTTGGAGCTACTCTGTCTATACACATAAAGTCTCTGCAAGATAAAATTAATGGGGAAATGATCATAAAGGCCTGTATTTATCACTGGCTGAAACTAAATTAACATTTAATGGATGAGCGTCTTTTTTTTTTTTTTGACTGACGTGTCATGCATTCTTATCCCATGGTGTCAAATGCTACTGTTCAAAAAGAAGTTACAGAATTACTTTCTTATTGTTCCCTCATTCTGCCCTTGATTGGTGGTTATTATTCAATTTAAACAGTGCAAAGGTATGCAAATAAAAGTCATTAGTGATGAGAAAAATGAGAAAAAGGAACAAGATCTAAGAGAGAGAATGGGAGGAGGGGGAGAGGGAGAATTTGAAGTAGAGGAAAAGAAAGACGAGGTGCAGACAGGTGTGTGACCTCTTCAAGGAGCTGCAGGGCAGGAGGAGTGGGTGGGTGGTGGTTGAAACAGAGGGGTGAGGGTGGAAGTAGCTATGGCGATGACATGGAATGTGCATGTTGCCCATGGCAATGGTTCATTAGCTATTAGGTCTCACAGACTGATGGGTCCCAAGCCCAGACCTGTCCCCACTGTGTGGCAGATTCCAATAAACTAAAAGTTATGTGGTGGGAATGCAGTGATGAAGGAAAAGGTGTGAGACTCTCTTACAGGTGGCACAGAACAAACCTGTTGGCAGCCATTCAGTTGCTTTTCATTATGCTCTATTTTTTATTTATTTATTTTTTTAAATGGGCTCGTCATAATTTCAAAAAGGCAATAATTAATCGATGCATTAAACATCTGTGAAAAACACCTTAAATGCAGCGTGTGCTCATTCAAAGCTGGTGGCATCTGAAAGATGTGCATTCTCTAGGTATTCTCTAGTGTCTGTGCCATCACACACCGGGTTACAGTGACATGTGTCACTCTCAACACTGTGGGCAAGCATCATTTTTCAACATGTGGGCTGAATGCAACGCAGCGTGGATTCAACCAAACACAACAAAACTTTTTTATTGTAAGTGTAAGCGAAACTAATCAGGAAGTAAAAAAAAAGTGAAACAAAGTGACAATTGGCTGCCCGGGGACTTCACCCCCACCCCCCAAACTCCAGCGTAATAAGCTTAAGTTACTGGTCAGCATCCAACATTGCTGCAAGTCTGATGACAAAAGAAAAGTTTTGCCTGTCTGACAGAACAGCAGTATTTGACAGCGTGTGTTGAGAACACTTTAAGTGCCAGCCTGAGATGATTTGAACAGTAATATAATTGACAGTAATTTAAGGAAAAGCTGCCAATTTGTCCATCTGAGAACCTGCAACTGCCAAATGCTTCACTTTATCAAACTATGCACTGCTGCTAAATGACTGCTCTACATATTGGTGCCATTTAAAAAAAACCACACACGAAAAAAACAGACTCACTTCAATCTTAACCGAGCTGAGGAAGGTTTGGAGACACTTCTAGAAGGTCAGCGTGTACATGAGGAGATTTTCTTTACTAGGTAATGGCAGAGGATGTTTTGAAGGACGCAGTTAATAAGCTTACACTGTGTACAAAATATTTCAAATGCCTCCTCACTGCGCTGCACGGGCTGGAAGGTTACTGTATGTACATTATCGCCCGCCCATTATTGGTATTACTGTTTGAGAGAGGTCCTGCCATGACAAAGACAAATATGAAGACAAAGAGGTGAACAGAAGCAGGAATTTGCAAACCTCCAGTTCACCTCAAGTTTACAAAAGGAGTGAAATTTACAGTCGATAAGGCGTTTTTGAGCCAGGGCTCTAAAATCTGGGTCCTTACAGGCTTTTCTGTGCTGACGTCACTCCTCACACTCATGCTCTTGCAGGCCTGTAAAATTACTAAAAGACCTCTGCCACTCAAACTTTGTATCTCTTCATCTTCTACCCTGCAGAAACAAAGAAAGGCACGGTCTCTTTCAAATGTGTTTGCACCTGCAGGTTCAAGCACGGCTTATCGAACTCATGCGTCAACCTCGGTGTCGTTTCCAGACCTTTATGTTAAAGCGGTAGGCTGCGAGTCATAAACCTTTAAGCGATGTCAAACAGCTAATTTAGTTGAAGAGATTTAAAACAGGCTCTGCTTAGTGGGGCCAACGAGATAATGGAGGGCAGTAACTGTATAAGGCAATAGAGGAGGTTTGCATTAGAGTACTGTAGTGTACTATTGAGTGGAAGCGATATTGCTTTTCGTTTTTCCTAAAATCTATGATCATTGGAAGTAATGTAAATATACTGAAAGTAAATAAAGCTACGTGAAATATCAATCAGATCAAAGGCTGTCAATCATACACTCATGGAAACATGCTGAAGCTAATTATTACATCTTGTTGCTGTTTGAAGTGCACACACACGCAAGTTCCATACTGTTGGCTCCCAGAGTGTGACCACAGAGAATGTTACTGCAGATTCTTTTTATGACATATATTCAGTGTTAAAGTTAAGTAACTTCTACTTACATAATGCTTTTCTACTCAGTTTGGGCACCCAAAGTGCTTTCTTACTCCGAGCTTCATTCACACACACACAAATACTCATACAAGTGTTTTGTTTTTTTCTATGCCTAAGCACTTTTCAACACACTCACTCTAGTGGATGCATGGTGGGGGGGGCAACCATATGGTGCCCCTGTATTTCAGACGAAACTCTGCGTGCATTAAACCTTCAAAAAGGAGCTTTACAACATGTGTTTAGCATTTTTAAAGGGTGTAATTTAACCCCAAACCTGTTTGTGCCTAAACCCGATGAGGCAGTGAGTGAAAGTGAAACTTAAAGATGGTCCCAGCTGAGACTCTAGTTGTGCTACTATCATCCTAACGCAGGCTTTGGTGACTGGACCCATATATATCACTCCAGAACCTCACGTTCCATTTTAGACGATACGAACAAACTGTTGGTTATTCTTTATGCCGGTTGGAGACAACTCTTTGATAATTGTGGACCAAAATACAAAGTTTGAACTTTGATGACCGAAATGGACCTTGTGTGAGTTAATAGTGTGTTTGTATTCTCTCTGTCGCATGCACTCACTCACTGTAACACTAACCACTACAGAAACAATGAACTCCGAGAGAGAGAGAGCGAGAGCGAGAGCGAGAGCGAGAGCGAGAGCGAGAGCGAGAGCGAGAGAGAGAGAGAGAGAGAGAGATGAAGCCAGCGAGTGAGTTGCTATTTTAGGAACACGGCTAAATAAATATGAGGGGCAACTGCACTGTGTTGACAAACACATTCAACCCAGTTTCAAGACGCTTAAAATCAGATGAGAGATATTAAAAAAATGTTCAAATGTAAATTGATATCATAAACATGAGATCGCTTCTGGAGGCTACCATGTTTTGAGGCAAGGTTGGCACAATGGTCAGCTGCCCACCTACCCACCCACCCTCATTAGTGGCTGTTTGGGGCCACGATGGGCAACAGGGAACAGAGCCAAAGCGCTCGCTGAGGCCCTTCACTCCATAATGAGTGGAGTTAAAGCTAATAACGTAACGGTCTGGGGAAAAGCCGAAGCCAACGGTGCCATTTAGTGCTCATGTTAGTCAATAACCAGTCAGCTGCTGAATAAAAATCCTGATAATCTTCATTAAATGATTAAATTGGTTTGGTTTTAGGTTAGAAAATCATGGTAGACTAAGTTTGCTTCATGGCTATTTATTGCAGTTTACTTTGTCACAATAAAAAAAAACTTTTTTCTTTTTTTTTCTGTCTATGTTGTCTTTGCTTCCGTTTTGTTGTGATTGGTTTTGGATACACATGGTGAACTCGCCGCTCCGTTGCATGCGGTTTGGTACATTTCACTTTTTACTGATACTTTTAACGCTGTTTAAATACACCACTTGAACGCTCCTGTGCATATGAAAAAAGATGTTAAAAATTTAGCTTCAGACACTGCAGAAAGACTGCGGAGCCCATTAATAAGAAAAACAAAGGCTACTATTGCATTAAGTAGAAATTCTTTGAACCGTTTGATCCTACAGGAGCCCAGAAACAGAAACTGGGTCCTTTGTTGCATGTGATATTCAGCTTTACACCTGCCAAAAGCCGTCTTACGCCTGTTACAGCTGAGCAGACAGGTATGAGTAAGCACATGAGAAACTGGGCCAGGGTTTTCGAGTGTAGACGGTGTCCTTGCCAATAGCAGGTCAAGGCGGTTTTATGGGCGCGTGCCAGAGAATTGAGTGACCCAGTCCCTGAAAATATCCACTGCGAGGACTTCAACAGCAGCCACTACTCGCTTGTAAACAACTCTGGAAGATCCGCTCATGAAATACCTGAACGCCAGTGAGGTTTTGGGGTTTTCACACATTGCAAATAAACGTTCAAGACTGATTGTTGCTAAAATGGAAAGAATTTAAAAGACAAGCAAAGTTATTGATATAGCTCATATTTCAAGAAAAGCCCAGTTAACCGACAGTTAAGAGTGACTGCTGCACAGATGATGAACAGTGCTGACGGGGGTTCAACTGCAGGGCGTGGGTGATAACTTTACCCTCAGCTTCAAAGCACAGTAAATTACACCTGAGTCATGTGGTATTTCTCCCTCTGGATAGGCCTAAGAAACAAATTTGGGAAGTCTGTCTAATTTATGGTGGCTCGCAAAACAAGACTGATTGACAAAGGTTATCGAGTGGGTGCTGAGCAAAGAAAAACACCCCATCTTTGGCTTGATAGATTTGCCAGCATTAAGCTGTAATTTTAATAATAACTGTCATTATGTTGAGGTTCCATGCAGTCACTTCCTGTTTTATTTTGAAATCTTAATTTGTCCTGAGCTAAAGTATGACCGTTTCACTTCACAAACGAGTCCACACTGGAAGCAATTTTTAGCTATGTGGCAACCAGAGACCACCAAAAGTCAACATTCAGCAGCTTTTTTGGTTTTTTTAAGTTAAAAACTGGTACTTTAATGCTAGCAAGCACTAAACATTCAGCAACTTTGAGCGACTACAGGTGAAACAACCACTGGTGACGCACAGTGGGTGGGACCCGAGATAAAGTTATTTCAAATCCCAGGTGAGCTATTGAAGCAACTACCAGAGAGAATGCAGGATACCATTGATTGACATAAGACCTAGTAGTAAATACAGTAGAGGGTTACCTAGGCAGCTGGAGCCTGGAATGTCTGCAAGCGGCCAGCCATCAGCTTCAAAGTGATGCGTGACAAGCGAATCGCTTTCAGTGTAGACACAGCTTCACTTCTCAGATCTTCTTGTTCTCTTGAGCTCTTTGTGGTCAAGCCTCCGGGTGTTTATGGTATTCCTCATGTTCTTTGTTTTCCACATGTTTCAATTTCCTTGTGTATGACCCTTGGGCCGTGTACTACAAAGCAAGTTCAACGCATATAGAGTATCATTCCATTTTCTGGATTCACTTACTCTAATGTCAGCAATAAGGCTAAGTCACAGGAAAGGGGTGGCACTGGCAGTGCAGTGGACATGTTTACTGGCAGCAGAGTGGCTGATTTTTCAAAGGAAGTTAAACTATAATATTAGAAAGATACACTATATTGCCAAAAGTATTCACTCGTCTGCCTTCATACACATATTAATGTGAGTGGCATCGCATTCTTAATCCATAGGGTTTAATATGATGTCAGCCCACCCTTCACAGCTGCAATAGCTTCAACTCTTCTGGGAAGGCTTTCCACAAGGTTTAGGAGTGTTTATGGGAATTTTTGACCGTTCTTCCAGAAATGCAATTGTGAGGTCAGACGGTGATGTTGGACAAGAAGGTCTGGCTCACAGTCTCCGCTCTAATTCATCCTAAAGATGTTCTGTCAGGTTGAGGTCAGGACTCTGTGCAGGCCAGTCAATTTCTTCCACACCAAACTCACTCATCCATGTCTTTATGGACCTGCTTTGTGCACTGGTGTGCAGTCATGTTGGAACAG
>JAVDPK010002691.1:25148-47741 GCA_034780415.1 Cichlasoma orientale | reverse complement strand
AGCATTAAGAGTTCCTTTCACTGGAACTAAGGGGCCGAGCCCAACTCCTGAAAAACAACCCCACACCATAATCCCCCTCCACCAAACTTTACGCTTGGCACAGTGCAGTCAGACAAGTACTGTTCTCCTGGCAACCACCAAACCCAGATTTGTCCATCAGATTGCCAGACTCAAAAGCGTGATTCATCACTCTAGAGAGCACGTCTCCACTGCTCTAGAGTCCAGTGGTGGTGTGCTTTACACCACTGCATATAGCAGTTCCTGCTATAGTCTTTAAAAACTTATAAAATATTCCTGCATGCCCTTGCTCCTGTACTCTGGATTCACTTCCTTGCATTTCTTGAACTATGATGAGGTTTCAGCTTGTCTGCAGATCTTCTGTGCTTATAGGAATGCTGTGGCATTCATCATCATCATCATCTTAATAAGTACCTTGAAAATGAGTCTTGGGGGTGAAGGAGGGAGGAGGGGGAGGGCACTGCTAGCTAAACTTTAACACTAAATTAACCAACAGAACACTGCTAAGAAAAGAAAATTGTCATTATGTTTTTTCTCAAGCTGTTGCAATACTAACTGTATTCATAAAACACAGAACATTACTGCAGAAAATTTATAGTATTTTTACAGGAATTTAGCGTTTGAGTTAAGCCTGTAACCTTTTGCATTGCCCTATAATTTTGACACGTGCTTTCTTTTACTTTATCAAACAATAATAGGAGTAATGTTTATTATTTAGCAGGTTTAGTGAGAGAAACACAAATAACTAGTAGACTTACAAATGTAGGTAACTGCAAAAGCATGTCAAGTGAAAGACAGAAATATTTCAGACAGAAACACAGTCAGCCAATGTGTGATGTCTGAAGGTGAGTTCAATAGCCAAATTATTCTGCAGGTAACATGAGAGAGCATGAACTGTGGTCAGACATGAAGTCAGCTTCATAAAACAAGTTTTAGGGTATTTTATCTGCAAGTTGTTGCCTTGATAGATGTGTCTGCTCATACAGCTATAAGCCGTGGCACTTCCCTGCCCGCGGGCTGTGTTTTCCTCAAAGCAGTGGCATCATTAACTTTGGCAGCTGCCTTCAGTGAAGTCATAACAAAAGAGAGAACCAAGAGAAAGGGAGACAGAGAAGCATGACAGGCAAAAAAAAAAAAAAAAAGACAAAGGTTGGGGCAGTCCACCAGCATTGTGTCATTTACAGAAAGCACAGAGAGGAAAGGAAGGAAGGAGGGAGTAGAAGCAGGTGGGGGATGAGGTGGTTACCTGGATGCCTGGATTACCTGGCTGGCACAAAGGAGGGAGTGAAGAATGAGTGTGAGACAAAGAGGTGGAAAAACAAGAGCGGAAGTATTTGTAATTACAGGGACAGGCTGAGTCTGAGGCGGTAATAGCACACAATACATGTCACATCTGTTGTGCCAATGATAGTGTTCCTATCACAGTGGGCCATTACCGGGCTGCAGCCAGAGTTTACCTCGCCATAGATACAGTAACCAAGGGGCAGGAGGGGGGACCTGCCCTGATTTTAACCATGAAAAATTAGAGAGAAGCCACATTTTATTGCACAAAAATAAAATGCACGAACTGATTCTACAGGGGAAAAAAACTTTCCACTGGTGAAATCTATGCATCTTTACGGTGAATTGAGTTTATGATAAAAGTACAGTACTGTGTGCAGAAAATAGTTTAAATATTTCATAGTTTTGCCTTTCATCAAACGTGGTGAACAGAGTCCGTCTTCCTACAGTAAAGAACTGTTTTCAGCATCACAAACGAACACTTTCTTGCTTTCTTTCTCTCTCCGTGATAAAGACGCTTCCACTAGAGCTGCAAAGCAACAAGGAAAACAATGGCTGAAAATGCTGAGAGTGATCATCATTCCTCCTGTTAGCAATTTGATCAACTTGACTGGATTTGAAAAATTAACTGGAAGCGAAGACAGATAAATAGACCCGCTTCACAGTCTCTGCAGGATTAGACAGAGAGAGCTTCAGCCAAGCTTTCCCTCTTTAAATGAGCAGTTAACACTGCACTGCTAAAGGTAAAGTTAAACAGGATATCAGGGCTGTGCGCACATTTGTTTTGGGTTGGTTTACATTAGCTGCTAGCCAGATACATCAGCCTAAACTTAATGGGCAACCAGCAACATTACTACCCACAACAATGGCATCACTGTGGACTCAAATGGGTAATTAATGACTCGATTAAAGAACATTAGAAGCAACGAGAAAGGCTCTCTGCCCCCCACACACATGCACACACCTTGTCTCTACAGGGGGCGTTTTCTAGACCACCACCACGGTAAACTGACAAACAAAAGAAGATGTGTTCCTCCTGCACAGGCATGCATATGATAATTGCAGTGAAGAGGGGAAAAAATGTTTGACTGAAAGGGCCGATGCTGGCGTCTAATGCCAAAGTAATGGTGTTGCAGGGGGGAAGGCAGAGCATCAAAGTAAATGCCATGGTTTCTGTTTTTAAATCAATAAAAGGCTGCTGCTAAATTCTGATGAACGTGTCATCACAGAGCTGCCACAAAACAAAAGAACTGGCCACAGCTTTAGATTTTAATGAATGGCCTGACTGTGTTTGTAGGAAGTTTCTGTAGTTTCCTTCTCTAATATGAAGACTTTCTGAAGAAAGCTGCAGAAAGCATGGGTTTTGGTCCTTACCTCTTCATTTTGGTCTTTCTTTTTAACCAACATTTGGTCAATATTAGATCATGAAATTATTGTGATGCATTTCAGTTCACTCTTACCTATTTGCATTTTACAGCTTTCACCAGACTAGCACGCTTTAACCAGGCTGACAGCCAGTTGTAGATTACTGAAAGAAATGCTACACTAATTATTTTAAATCAGAATTTAAGCTTCTCGTGGCCAAGTTGCTAACAATGTCTCCTTTATTCGAACATCCTGCATTCAAGGAGGAATATTAGCATCCATTTGACATAATAAAATCCAGTATTTACTCCTCTTTAATCTCTGTTTTGGGTCTCTTGTGACTCCTTCAAGAAATGTGTGACTTTTTACCGGGTAAATGCTACGTTTACCCATTAGCTGCTAACCTTTACTGCTATTTCAAAAGGAGAGTCCATCCATCCATCCATCCATCCATCCATCCATCCATTTTTTGCTGCTGTTCCAGGTCATGGCGGCAGCTGTCTAAGCATAGAGTCCCGACCCTCCCTCTTCCCAGCCACCTCCTCCAGCTCATCCGGCAGGATACTGTGGTTTTTACCAAGCCAGGCAAGATATATAAACTCTCCAACATGTTCTGGGTCTGGTGTTTTCCAGTAGGACATGCCCGAAACAGTTCGGCTCATGGTCAGAGGTGGACCATGGAGGAGGCATCCAGAGTTGCCCAAACAACTCAACTGGCTCCTTTTCATGTGGAGGAGTAGCGCTCTACTCTGAGCCCTTCCTGAACAACTGACCTCTTCACCCTCTCTCTAAGGAACAGCCAACCACCCTTCAAAGGAAGCTCATTCAAGCCGCTTGTGTCCTTGATCTCATTCTTTTGGTCACTACCCAGAGCTCATGGCCGTAGACAAGGGTAGGAGCACAGACTGACCGATAAATTGACAGCTTCACTTTCACGCTCAGCTCTGTCTTCAACAGATTAGTACAGTGTCAACATCACTGCTGTCGCCACACCAATTCATCTGTCAACCTCTTGCTCCAATCTGCCCTCACTCATGAACAAGACCCTGAGATACTTAAAGTGCTCCACTTGGGGCAGCAACTTGTCCCTGGCCAGGACTGGGAACTCCATCCTTTTCTGGCTGAGAACGATGGCTTAATATTAATAATGAAATACCAAAAACTAAGAGACAGGGGTGCATTTCAGGATTTCAGGGTGAAATGCAACGTAATGTTTGTTAAAGAAATTAGCAACAAGACGGAAGTCTGAAGAGAACAAGATCAACAAAATAAAACAAGAAAAGGAAGAATGAAAGACCGGCAGATTAGAAATGCCAACAAACAGATTGGAGGTCTAATCCTTCTGAAGTACAAACAGCCCTGAAGGGAGTGATGCCATTAAGAAGAAGGAACCAGGCATGTCAAACAAGCTAAGACAGCAATCCCACCAAGCACCCAGCCATCCAAACGCTGCCCCGCCTCAGATCTTCTTTGGCAAGCCTGAAGATCTTTACAAACACGTCTGCAGGGCCTGCACAAAGACAGAATGGCTCCCCCTATCCTTCCCCACTCCGCTCTTTTCTTTACATCCCTCTGCTATCTATGTCTGCGGTGGTTTTGCTCATCTTCCTCTCACGAAAGGCAGGAAAGCAAAGGACAAAGTGTGATAAACAAATCTGGAGAGAGTGGGTGGTGGAATGTTAAGCTGTCACCGCAGCCACAAACCCCCGCTGCCTTTGTGCTCAGACGACCTCTGACCTCTGAGTTCACGGCGGCCAATCGAAGGACAACCTGACAGCGTGCGCTGGGTGGAAAGAAAATCAGGAGGGACTGATATGCGAAAGTAACCGTGCAAAGAACTGGCAGATGGAGGGAGATGCTGCCATAACTTTTACGCTTCAGTCTCAACTCTCAAACTGACAGCTGACAGGGAAAAAACATCGAGGGCTCCAGTTTGTGCTAACGCTCAATTGGTTCAGCATTGGCTGACCGGGCCTTCACACCTATTGCAACACATGAAACACGTACTTTCAGTCATGATAATATCTGCACCTGCAAAACAGACGTTTCATGGATTATTCATCCACATCGATGAAAGTAAACATGAATGGGTGTAAAAGAATGGCAAGGAGAGCTTTTAGTTGGATTGCACAACAGAAACACTGTTACAAAGTCACTGTTAAATAAGGACTCAAAGAAGACAAAGCAGCAGTACGCTGTGTCTGTCATCAGTTTTGCCATCACATCTCTTACTGAATTTCCAACAACAAAATGATTGATTAAGATGTGTTTGGTACTTCCAGCCAAAAATAACTTCTTGCAAATGTTCTAACACTTCCAAAGAAGGATGACTAATCTCTCATTAAGTTTCCAATTTTTCATCCATCCATCCATCCATCCATCCATCCATCCATCCAACTAACTAACCAACCAACCATTTCTCCATTTTATAACACTTATCTGGCTCAATGTCAGCCAGAACATCCATGTAAGCAGAGATTTCTTCTCTCTTTCCACACAGATGCCCAAAACACCATAACTGGCCCCCTTTAGGGAGAACAGTGGGTCAATGCTGGGTCCCTCACTGTACACGCTCAAGTAAAATAAAGTATGTTTCATAGACTTTGAAATAAACAGGAACTTATATAGTCATTTTCTAATCTTAGTTTTATCTGTTTCATATCTGCACCTGCTGACACTGACCAAATGCAAAGCTAGTCGCTGCACTTGGTCTTCTGATATTGTACCTTGTACCAGAAATAAATATATAGTTTTTTTTCTGCATGGGAAAAGCAAACATAGTTCCCCTAAGGTTCAATAACTGGGGTTCAGTCATGAAGATTTTATTGGCAAAACAAACATTTGGGTGTGTTTCTCGTTACCGTGATGCCAGTATTAGGAATCAAGATAAGTAGCTCCTGGCACTAACTGTCAGGTTCAGTGTTGTTGAACTGTTACAGGACAAGGAGGGGGGGAGGGGGGTGATGAGAGAAGCAAATAAAAGAAAATCAATCAAACTTCAAAAACATTAAATATGATGAAAATCCAGCTTTTTAATTTGATTGATTTAATCAGTCCTATAAAAATGATGTTTCTGACTGCAAATCAATTTAATGTAGACAATGCAATGGACAGCCTTTCAGAATACATTAATGCTACATTAAATACCAAACTGAAGAGACATCAAACTAGATCCAGTTCACTGTGCGCTCTGCGCTCTGGCACCTCTCACCACAAATCATTTTGTGATGTCTTATCCAAACCTCCGTCTGGTTTTTGGTTTCACGCTCGGATTTCCCTTCACATTGGAAATGTGCGTGCACTGTTGTAGCATTAACAACATGAGAAGCCATCATGTCCTTTTAAATAGTTTGATGAGGGTATTTCCCAGTGGAAAAAAGAGACAAGATCAGGGTGTCTTTCATCCCACCTGCACTGCTACTAAACAGGGGTATATGATTTTATGGGGATGGGGAAACATGCATCAGTGCTTAAAGCACCACACAGGTAGCAGAGTCTTAACAGTGGGCGTGGGAGAGGAACAGTCTGGTCTTTTCAACAGTATGTTAAAGGTGCTATGTTTCATTTGCAGTTTTCCTAATACACTTACCTACTTTAAGAAGGGGGAAACTGAAAATTCCAGCTTTGAAAACATAAGCAGAAACAAGGGCAATGACAAAAGAATGAGTACAAGTGATTTAAAAATTAAAAAGTAAATGAAAGGTGGTCAGGAAGGAAAAGAGTGGGCTAGAACAGTACAGACAGAAGAGCGCACTGCCTCCTGACTCCTCCAGACTGCAAACTGGGAGAGCAGCATGACCCAGTCACATCAAACACGCGCTCTTTCCGTCTCCCCGGATTTACCAGGTGGCCCTCTATCACATTTCAAAACAGCATCAGAACTTTTTCATAAACTTGACTAATCTCATCCTGACTCTAGTCTTCCCACAGGGAAGCTGCGTTACAGTCACGAGTATTCCCGCTGCCACTTCTAAACATCCTGGCACATATAAACTAAAACCCCATACGCAATCTCTGAAGCATTTCTAACCTGAGGAAGAGTCCTAAATCATTCTTAATTAGATTTGACAGCTTTCTTTGGGCTACTTTTTTTCTGGTTTGGCTGCATGCCACCATCTTTTCATCCATACAGCGAACGTTTAAACAACTGGCTCTTAATGTGGCAACATAAAGCCGATTTTGGACCTAACTGAATGAGGAAAATCCTTCGTGCTATTCACTTTGCAAAGTCTCGCGCAACAGGTCCTTGTGGCCGCACCATGACGTTTAACTCAACAAAAAGGAACTCCAGGGCAGAAAGTGTGGAAGTTTTTTCAACTTTAGAGTTACTAATACTTAGATATACTACAGATACAGCTATATCTGATGTTAACCCAAATATATTTCTTATTAATCAAAACGGTGAACCGTCATTTGTATGTCCTGGAGCAGAACATAGTATTTGCGTTGTCTGACCAAAAGCCAAAAACCCAGAAGAAGAACAGCAGCAGAACATCTTCTCATTTTGACTTGAACATTGATTGAAATTATCAGTAGCTGCTGTGATAAACTGAACAACTTGCATCTAAGATATTATTAAACACTACTTTAGTAATCAATCACACTTCAGCTTTTTTGTTAAAGAAACACATAACAGAGGTTGTGGTTGACTACTATTCAAACCACAAATCAACTGGTAATGGATTGCTTGACTTATGGAAGCAGAGAGGGCAAAAAGCAATAGGAAAGAAGGGTGTGAGGGGTAATGATCGGGTGAAGAAAGGCAAGGAGGAGGGCAGAGGGGAAAGGAAGGGGGAGGTGGGGGTTCTGTTGTGTTGGGTAGGGTCTAGCAAGCACAAATCAAGCAGCGATCAGTCCCTTCACTCGGTGTTTCTGGAATGTTCCAGCCTATAGCACCTGCAGGGAGCGGGAGACAAGTCCTGCCAAGCTCTGGAGGAATTCAAGAGGGGAGGGTGGGTGGGAAGGAGGGGACAGAAGAGGAGAGGGGGTGGCTCTCCCTGCATCATTTGGTTTAGTTAAAAATTAATCTGTTAAAAATTCGTAATAAAATGGGAAACAAAATATCCAATAAAGACACTGCAGGATATCTGATTACGCTCTGCTCACGGCTGTAAGAATGACTGGTGCAGTTACACTAAAGGCAAAGATTCTTTTGGCTGATTTGACAGAAATCATTGTATTTTCCTTTTATTGCCAACCTTTTCATAAGCAAAAAGTCTCTATACTTCAATGATTTTAACTCTTGTCTTTGAAGATGTATTTAAACCATGTAATTTTTTGTAACAGTGTTTTACTTGTATTTTGCTGCTGCCTTGGCCAGGACTCCCTTGAAAAAGAGATTTTTAATCTCAATGGGACCTTCCTGGTTAAATAAAATTATAATAAAAAATAATCAAATAACTGCAACCACAATTAACAAAAGTGGTTAAAAAGTAACAAATTTACCAAAGAGCAACATATGGAAAAGAATTAGGGCCACCGGAAAAAAAAAAAAAATCTTTTTTTTTCTTCTTTAAAACCTCAGAGACATACCACATGTACCACATGCATTCAAATATCAAGCCAGCAAGAATGTTACATTAAATTATAAATTTGCAAAACGCTGGTGTGGCCATTTAAAAGCAGCGATGGGAGATTTTTCACATTTGTCGTTGAACCTCATCTGTCACCAGACTGAGACGAATGATACAAATGTGTCCAACTGGGTCAGAACAAATGTAAGTACTTGATTTCTGGATGATTTCCAAGTAGGGCATAAGCACTTGCTCTAATTTTTCTGGATTTCCCCCTCATCATGCTTCCCCTCTCTCTCACCATTCCTCCTCACTCCTGTGTGATGTTTTCCTTGTGCCAACGCTTGTGTCAAACCTTAAAAACCTGGCAGAAGCTCCTACATACGCTCCTTCTCACTCTGTGTTCACTTAAGAATCAGCTAAAAAAACAAAAAGAGTTTCCATTCACACAACAAATCTCTCTCCTGGCTGAGTGGTGGAGGTATCGAGTAAAATAATCTATAAATACAACAACCAGGCCTGACATAAAATACCTAAAATAATTAAAGTAGTTCAAATAATTATCAAACTATATCACAAGCTACCAAGCTAAAACCAATGCTGCAACACTGGACGTGCCTCTTTTCATTGACAGCATAAACGACAGCCTGATATCAGCCACTGTTTTGTGAAGCCTTGAGCTGAATGTCAAAAAACATGTTAGAATGTGCGATATCAGCTAAAGGACGGTACTTGTCTGACTGCACTGTGTCAAGTGTAAAGTTTGGTGGGGGGGGGGGGGAGATTATGGTGTGGGGTTGTATTTCAGGAGGTGGGCTCGGCCCCTTAGTTCCAGTGAAAGGAGCTCTTAATGCTTCAGCATACCAAAACATTTTGGACAATTTCATGCCCCCAACTTTGTGGGAACAGTTTGGGGATGGCCCCTTCCTGTTCCAACGTGACTGCACACCAGCGCACAAAGCAGGTCCATAAAGACATGGATGAGCGAGTTTGGAAGAACTTGACGGGCCTGCACAGAGTCCTGACCTCAACCCGATAGAAGACCTTTGGGATGAATCAGAGCGGAGACTGTGAGACCTTCTCGTCCAACATCAGTGTCTGACCTCACAAATGCGCCTCTGGAAGAATGGTCAAAAACTCCCATTAACACACTCCTGAACTTTGTGGGCAATTCATATGTGTGTGAAGGCAGACGAGTGAATACTTTTGGCAGTATAGTGTGGATTCACAAAAGTGCTGGAAGCACTCCTTTGGTGCATACTAACATGACAGCATCATGCACAAGTTGCACTTTTGGTAGCATTCCCTTCAAGATGTGAATCTCATGTTTCACCTTTGAGCTTGCTTTTTCCTTTCAAAATTTTGTGCTTACTGCTGCTATATTTTACTACTGCAACAAGCTAATTTCTACTACTACGCTGCATTTATCATGCATCTCTCTTCTGCTCACCGCTCTTTCAGTCTGAGATAAACAAGCGTTTCGTCTCATCAGTCAACACTGATAACTCCTGATAAACATCTGCACACGCACACGCGGAATGAACAACACAAATTTCAGCATGCACTAGCGGTATCCAGAGTCAGTTACCATGGTTATGAAAGCCAAGACCACCCAATGAACTCATCTGTCACTCACTCAACCACCAACTCACACGCACACACACACACACATACACAACACAAAACAACAGGGAGGTGGGAAGTGGGCGTAGGAGTCAATTCAAAGTCGATGCGGCTCCATCAGCTGATTTCTATTGAGACACAGGAAGCTTTCTGCCGCTGTCACTTTGATGTTAGTTACTCAATGCTGGAGCAACCTCAGCAGCATTTCCTGGGACTCCATCAGCTGGGGGAGCTAAAGCTCCAATCACTTGCAGTTATTATATTATAGCACAGTTTTTTTGTTTGTCCTGCCACTGAAGACCATGAACACGCCTTTAGAGGCCAGCCTGACCAACTCCCATACACCAAAGTTAATTATAAATGTTTTTACCTAGAAATATCTACACGATGCTCTGATACTTGGAGCCTGTATGCTGTATTTTTAATGGGTCCCCCAGAGAAAAGGCAAAGGACCTATTTTGCGCTCTTTTTGCCCACTTTTCTAATTTACATGGTAATGGTTGTGATGCTGTTTTCATTCACAACTCAATCAGCTTCTTTACAGACGACTGGTGTGAATCTGAGTAAAGTATCATTTTAGTTTCCACCTGCTCTTCGTTTGACTCTTTGCTTTTCCACCAATATCAACGGGATGGATTTAAGCAATGACCTGTGCCCTTTGAAAACCACGAACCTGCAAAAACCTGCAAAAACTCAACTTCTCATTTGCTCCTGTAGGACATCCAGCCTTGTCTCCATCTTTATAACCATGGATTTGTAAAGATTTACAACTGGTTTTCAACAGGTTTCTGCAGCTGTGGGGTGAGAAAAATTTCTCACCTTGTAAGGATACCCTTCCTGCCCACATTCCCTTCATTTCTAAGTGGTTAAAAGTGTTTAATGTGCGATATATTAAGCATTGTGATGGCGCAATGAGAACATAGGAGTGTTTTTTTATATCACTCCATTTGTGACAAAACTCCAAACACAGTTGTAGTAGTATGAAAAACTGCAAGATACAATTTCTGATAAATAAATAAAAAAAATTAAACTGATTTAAATTTTTACATCTCCTGATGTTTATCTTGTATGTTACCATAAATGTTCTTTTGTTTTTTTTTGCCAAAAAAATAAAAAATAAAAAAAAACAACAACTAGGAAACAACACTTTTGAAGTCTCTTGGTCACACTATCTTTGAAACATTTAGCCTACACAACACATTATCCTAATCTCATTTGAAAGCAGTAAACAATGCCGTTATGTGGATGCACTCCTAAAAAATATTGCACACTTTAAATGTCCCATAACTATGTGCTTTAAAAAGTTACTGAATGCATAAATTGGTACTTAAAGGCCAACAAAGAAATCTAATTAGGAGATAAATATGGGAAGAAAGACTCTTCAGATTAATAATGACTCAGTCACGTTTTAATAGGATTCAGACACTTTGATGGAAATTAAAATAAGAAATTAAGGTAGCACTTTATACTGCACCCTAAGCCTTATTATAAACTAACAATATATGGGAGCAAACTGGGCTCGAAGCAGCAAATCCCTCTTTTGTTTGCAATCCTTTCTGCGGAGCTTAACCTCATCAGGTCTGCAGGAAGGTGTGGCTTGGAAAGGCACGTTGCCCTGATATTCTCCTAATCCTTAATATTCATCAGCGGGGCGGGGTTTGCATTGCAAATAACTGCGAGCGCGGCCCACTCAAATATGAACTGCTTTTTTTTTTTTTTTTTTTTTTTACCCCCGGTCATTGGTTTCCTATAAGTGTGGGCTCCGGCTCATAGCTTTTTTAAAAAAAAAAAAAAATGACCCACATAGTGTGGAAAGTGTCTGGCACAAACTGTGCAACAGCGAGCGCGTCTGCAAATGTAATTCACTTTAAATGTCATTAAAAGGGGGCTGAAAGGCTAACTCTACTTAAAGATTTTTAGGGGAAATATAATAAAAATGTGCCACCTTATGCTGCAGGCTAATGGCATCCACAGCATGGATGACCTGCGTGTCTGCAATGGGCCGGAACAGTTTGAAAGTGACTTCACAAACCTGCAGCATGAACCTCAAAGTCATGCAGCAATCGCACTTTTGTAAAAGAGGCACCAAGCTCTCCATTTGGCCACAGGTCAGACCGCTTCATATACATTGTTCAGTCTGGTTGTTTACGCGTCTTATCTGCGCTAAATAAACCGAGCGGAGATCCTCTTCACCTGAACGAGTGTAAGAGTAAACAAAAGGGACTTACTCCGAGTGTAGACCTCACCGCGAAGGCGAATGCGATCATACAAATCCTGCACAAGAAAAATAAACGTTTCGTTAGTTTGTTCCCCCCAACTTATTATTTGGCAGGTACAGCAGCAGCGGAAGCCTGCACAGCCGAAAAGTAACTTTGGAGAAATAAGTTTGGAGAGTCATTTTAAATATAAATAAAAGTGGATCCTTACAGGAATTTCATTTTGATCCGACTGGCAGAGGGAGGGAGGGTGGTTGGGGGGGGACCACAAGTAGAGACTCGATCCCCTTGTCTTCACCAGCAAGGCACCGATTCAAACGCGCTCATCGACGGCTCCAAAAACCCCCTGTCATCTACCCGGAGACATGGAGAGAGAGAGAGGGACAGATAAAGTAGTCCCACCGACAAACGCGGCCCCAATTTTAACACATACAGCTCCGAGCATTAAAACCCAGGCAGCAGAGAAATCGCACATTTTGTGGGTTATTTCGTTGATGAAATTAGAGATTATCCAACTCACCCAAGTTGCAGCGGTGCAGTCGCTGCTGCGCACTCCGTACTGGTGCGCTTCAACTCAGCAGCCCCAGAGAACGGGAGGAGGGGCCAGCACATGTAATTCATGCCTCCATACCTCTGGCTGCAACTGAGGTACCCACACAGAACCACCTCGCACGGTTCGCAGCAGGAAAAGCAGACACCTGTGTACCGAGCAAGTCTGCAGTGCACGTTTTAATCAGGGAAAAAGCAACAAAATGCAGAAATGATGTCAGAAACTATACAGACTTTTATCTCTACTGAGCTCAATTAGTACTTTACAGAAATATTTTTATATATGGATTTACTGATTCACTTTCAAAAGCTAGGTTCTCAGTAATTATTCAAGTTTAAAATCAGTTCATGAAACTTAATGCAGCATTAGGCTCCATACGTTAATATGAGTATATCCACATGTTTGTGGAACATTTTGAAAGCATTAGAGGACCATCGTGGATCAGTGTTACAGGGATTGCGTTTATTTTAAAAGAGAATTTAGAATCTTGACCCGATCTCTGCTGGTGCACACACACACACACACACTTGAAACAGGAAAAGTCCTCTTTCAGCAGGTGGCTGCTGAGTTCACCTACACCTGAGAGAGGTTTCAAAACAGTTTATTACAGGATGCTATCTGATCTTGTCACAGAGCATTCTCAGCTCTGAATTATAAAATGTCTCTTAAACTTTTCTCTCTTGGGGCTTTCTCTCAGCATGTTTGGCTGCAGAGCACCACAGGGATCCTAACTAGGGCCTCTTCAGTTTTGGACTTGTTATATAGTTTTCATTGATATGTTTATTTGCTTTATTCCCAGTTCCAGTCCTAACTTTAAACCTATACCAAGTATAATAAATACTTCACCTAATTAGAGTTCAGGATTTTCTAGGAACCTCACTAACAATGTACATCTTTCAAAGTTGTCACAAAGTTGCTACCACTTCTTTCATGTTTTAAGATGACAACATGTAAAGTGCAAGTAGCCGCTTTTCAACGTGATAAATATATACATGGTTTATTGCAGTTATACTCACTTGTGTATAAAAAGGGAGAGAGAGAGAAGAAAACAGATCACACAAAAATACAAGAATCGCTTCAACTGTTGTGCTTTAAAAATCTGGAAAACCAGGCAACATCATGGAAACGGCAAAACCAGCATAACAATAAAATGCACTTTAAATTATGTTACACCAGCTTTTTATTCTGGTTGCTTCCGTTGCTCTGGTTGTAGTTGATATAGTTTTGGTCAACTGATGTAATAATTCCACACTCAGACCTCAAAGCGTAAACAGTTTTATCCTAAGTGCTGTACAAGCACTCAATGAGTCCATTAAGTAGAACTCTAGTAGAACTGTTTGGCCTTACACTCAAACGTGCACTATAGCTGCATCTTGAGCAATCTGCACTATGTGCAGATAATAATAATGCATTAATGTTATATAGCGCTTTTCAGGGCACTCAAAGACGCTTTATAATTTCGTGCACTATTCATTCACACCTCAATCATACTTGGTGGTGGTAAGCTACTAATGTAGCCACAGCTGCCCTGGGGCAGTCTGACGGAAGCGTGGCTGCCAATTTGCGCCTACGGCCCCTCCGGCCACCACCTAACACCAACCACACAACCACATTCACACTTGGGCAATGTGGGTTAAGTGTCTTGCCCAGGGACACAATGACAGCAACCCTCCGGTTGCAGGGTGAGCACCTACCCACTTCGCCACTGCCACCCATATTACATTTGTTTCCTTTATATTATGTATTTTTATTTTATTTTTTCTTGGTACCGTGTAAGGAAAAGTTGCCTTTGAATCTTGTTGTGCTGTGTGCAAGGGCATTAAAGGAATTCTATTCAGTTCAGTTCAGTAATCAGGAGAAACAATCAGATCAGAGGTTGTAGCGAGTGAATGAGGTCAGACTGGAGATCTTCCTTCTTCTACCTGTACTGACTGACCTTTGGTCTCATGTGTTCATGGCTCTTCACCTCTGGTTCCTCTCACAGGAAGATCTGCAGGATCCTGCTGCTCATCATCCTCACCTTCACCAGTTAGTTCACACCTTTACCAACTCCAAATAAAGCTCAACAGCAGAACGGTTCCAGCTCTCGGTGCGTCTGTTCCACTCCTTCCCTCGCACGAGCCATTGTTCCATCTTCTTTTTAAAATTTCTGGCGCTTACCTGTAATTTTGATATGCAAAGATAATTTGAGGGCAACGAGCTTAAAGAACAATTACCCATGCTCAGATTAAACCTTTATGTTAAAAAAAATTTGTTGTTGTATAACAAAAATATTATACAGCAATAGAAACAAGTATACACTAAAACAAGGTAGAATAAATATAATTGAAATATATGTATATATGGTCCAGTGACAGAATTTAACATCTTTAGATGATCTGTAGCAGCAAAACAGAGGTTGGATGCTAACAGCAGTAGAGATGATCACTGATCACTGCACAGTCTGATTGAAATCCAATGCACATTGAGACTTATCGGGCACAGTGTGCGCATGTAGAGTTTGATCAGTCAGTAACTTCAGCAGCTGGTGTTCATGTAAGTTCATGCAACAATCTTGGTCTTCACACCTCATTTAAAAGGAACGCGCCTGTGAAAAGAGATGAGGGCGATGCACTTTTTTTCAGAGGTAGGTGATATCATTGTTTTCCATTGTGCCAGCAGCATCCCCTCTGTCAGGAGTCAAGAGCGAGAATGTGACCTTTAATAATGTGGCAGGAATGCAACGTGCCGGGGCCTATAGAAATTTCGAAAGTGAAAAAAAGAAGAAGAAAGGTTTAATGTTAAACTTTTTTTTTTGTGCAGCCTCGAGCGGTGGGTTGGATTGGACAGGCAGGCGAGAGACATATCCATCCGCGAGGTCCTAACATAATAGTAATTTGTTACATTGTTTAAAACGCGACAAACTCTTCGCCATCAGGGCCTACATGGCACATATTTGGTACCACATCTGGTTGCGCAAATCATTCCAAAATGTATTTTTAATGAATTTTCTGTCTTGGTGAAGGTGCAAGGGGCGGATTGAACTGCGCACCGACTGTGGAAAGTAGATCCGGTTGGGCAGGTTTGTGAGCAGAGGAGAGAGAAAGTTAGAGGGGGACTGCAGAGGCGCACGGTGCCAGAGCCAGGACCACTGGGATCCTCTGCAAGCGCAATAACACCCGACACGCCGAGAAGAAAGTGCTTTCTTATTTATTTTCCACAGTGCGCGTGGGGGGGTGAGCAGGGCTATGACACGCGTATAAAGAGCCGCAAAGGTCAGTGTTAACGCAGGCGGATCCTTGTTTTATTCCCCCCAAAGATGAATAAAGACTTGAAGAGCCTGCTCGCCACGGCTCTGCTCTTCCTCGTGCTGTTCGCGGTGCAGCGATCCGACTCTGCGGTAAGTACGCTTCCAGATCCTTGCACAGATTTTACAGCCTCGCTTGCGGCTTTCCCGATGCGAGATAACCCGCAGAGACCTGCCGCTCTCACGCAGAGCCGGCGCCGGGACTACACCGGCTCTCCCAGCGAGCTCAACTAAAGTTTATAAATAGAGAGTCTGCTTTATAACAAGTGCTTCTGCTCTAATAATAATTATCCAGGGGCCGTTTCCGCTTTGTTGCAAATAATAACCATGTAACTACACCAATGATACGCATTTGCGCTCAATTTTTATGACTTTTAACTGCTTGGATCCGCGACCACCTTCACGGGCAGTGCTTAGGAGTTTTCATGGGAGCTCGGACGGGGTTTCTGTCCTGCCTCCCTTCGTGCGCATCATCGCATTTCTTCTTCACTGTTAACCTGCAATGAACAGGAGGCAGCAACCTGTAGCAACACGCCAACCATGGCACACTTTTCCCACCCCGTATCTGTATTTTATTCTTGATATCGTGTCAAGGACTCGGACGAAATGGCAGGTCAGTGTGCGGAGGGAAAGCGGCGGCGACGCAGCGCGCCGACTCTTCCCTTAAAAGCCCGCTTGTCTTCAGATTAAAACATTAACAGCAGCATTGCTGTGCAGTCAGTGGCACCTGGCACTTTGTGCGTAATTTAGTTTGGTGACTTGAAGGGAGGAACTGTGAGTTTTCTCCCCAGGTGTTTCTCCTCTGCAGGTGTGTTTTACTGGATGTTGACAGCAGCTGCTTTCTGACTCATATATTAAAGTGTAGATAAATGAAATCCATCGTTAGCGAGGTAGGGACACACTCTACAGACTAATCTTTGCACTTGATGTACTCAGAAACAGGAGCACAGGTGGTGAGGTGCGTGCGCGCGCGCGCCTGTGTTCGCACATGCTTTTCCTCTCCTCATCCCCAGCTGCAGCTCTCTAACTTCTCATTTTTGCCATCACCACATGATACAGCTGCATCATTAAATCAGTTGCAAGTGGCGCTCTCTGACTCCTCGTATGAATATTCACTCCTCATTATTTATTAATGAGGCGAAGTTGCACGCCCACCACGCACCGGGCGTGTCCAATCGGGCCTGAGCACTTGCTGTTCTATAAGTCCTGGAATGCAGCTGTGCATGGCGCGAGCGTTTTCATGTTTTTCAAATTATCCAGGAGACTTTTCTGGACTTTAAATGTTGCATTCAGTGTTTTGATGACAATTGTAATACTTAACACAGTATGAGTATGGGCATTCCATAAAATCACACTAACATAGCGGGATGAGGTCTGACTCTGAGTCAGTGTTTGAGAGAAAACAAAAACTTGTCTGCTGAGTTTGTAAAGCGATTGGAGAATAGGAATAAAGCAACAGATGGAAGCTGTTTGCTCTCCTCTCTTCCTCATGTTATGTGCCTTAACTTAGTGACCTTTCTCCCGCTTGCTGGGGAAATTGTAACGACATCACAGAGATTAAACCTACTGCAGCGTTTCCGGAAAGCTGTCAAAGTTTATAAAGGACATTGAACTAAACTGTGATAAGGGTGGAAAAAAGAAAAATGACTAAATATCCTACTGAAAAATCCCTGGTTGATAACTTGCATTAAGATAATTTACCTGTAATTTTATTACAGGTTTTCTGAAATTCGAAATTGAAAATACACAAAGAGTCAATGAATGTGTTTCCTAACAGGGAAACTGTAGGAAAATTAATTAACTGTATATTTTGGTCATTTATTTTCCAATAGCATGGAAAAAGATGTTTTATGGAATCAAAGTAGCCCAAAACTTCCCTCAAACTGATTTTTTTTCTTTTTTGCCTGTTGTGTCTCACCATAATTGAACAGATTGGACCGTTTTGTTGAGTAATAAAAAGCTGCAGCTGTTTTATGAGTGGAAAATATTTAAAAGACAATTATGCCACCACTTTGAGTCAGTGGATACCTGTGGGGCAAAAGCCTTGAGTGGTGTACTAGGTTCCTCTAGGAGACACCTGACAGTACTCCAGTTACACAACAGCAGATTTGTATAAAGAAAAGTAAAGAAAAAAAGGGGGGGGGGGGAACAGAAAGATGGTGGAGTTTTAGAATGACATAGCTGCAGGTTTTTGTGTAGTTTGGACAGATTGGAAATTAAAGGTGAAAGAGGGTCTGTTTCCTAACTTTGCACAGAGAAATCCAGGGAGTGGGCATATTGTTGTTTAAAAAAAAGGAAGCGAAGCTGATGAGCAGATATTCTCCAACTCTGAACACCCCTTTCCCCCTTCCTGTCCTCATTAAGCGCTCATTGAGGCCCCCTAGTGGAGCCGGTCCGTCTTGAACGTCACTGCTTGCGCAAAAGATTTAAATAAATGCCTTTTTGTGGCATTTTTATTTTCTAAATTCCCACACTTGCAGGCTAAAAGCCCTAAAAAAAAAAACCCTGAAAAACTAAAGGCAAAGCAGGGATAATGTTTTAAATAAACATGCCTGTGTATGTGCAGAGGGTTTCTCATTAAGTCTGAGGGAGAGTGTCTCATACATCATTTCCATTGTTACTTAGCTGTGTGTCTGTGTGTGTCTGGGAGTTTGTGTGTGTGTGTGTGTGTGTGTGTGTGTCCGTGCAGTATTAATCCTCCCAGATATGGATCTCCATTCAGCCAGGTGAGGGAGTTCAGCGGTAATGTATACCTGCAGGTTTTCCTTTGAACCCGTCATGCAGTCCAAACCGCAAACACACACTTAATTTGATGCATGCTTTTTGCGCAGTGTGGGAGGCGCACACCTATATGCACTTACGCATGACGGCACAGACACACTCCCCCCCGTGGGTTCCCCTCACCTTTCACGTGACCCGCATCTCAGGTGGAGTTTATGGAGGAGAATCTGTCTGCTCTGCGTCGTGTGTGTGTGTGTATGCATGAGAGTTAGTCATAACATCCTCACATTGCCAAGATTTAAAGATTGGCAGAGATAACACAACAGAGCTGCATCTGCCAGGAGGTTGTTGCTCAGTGAAATCTTTGGCTGTTTGCTCTCATTTTTGTCCCCCGCTTTGTTTTCTAGGATCTTTTGTCTTCTGTAAACTCTTCTTTTTTCCTTCTTCATCCACCCGCTGCGCCAGCTCTCTTTTCCTGATTGCGTAGCGCCACGATGATGATGACGATGATCAGCCTTCCCAGGAATTTTCTGAACGCGAGATGTACTGATCATTCAGCCAATGCTCCACATGTTTCTAAGTTAGATAATATGTGTGCCAGGTGTATCATTCATTGCAATTTTCCTTAAAAAAAAAATCACATTTCTAACTACTGTAAATGAGCCCAAATCAGTCCTGCACATCTTCTCACTGCGATGAAAGAAGTTTGCTTCTCTGCAGTTTGTCTTCTCAGGCAGTACACAGGCCTTCAGGGTCAGCAAACATGCCAGTGGTGAACTGTGTGCCCACAAAGATCCCACAGCAGCCACTATATGGGTTTTCTGTGGGCATGCCAGCTGTGGGTTTGCCCGCAGAAAACCCATGTGAGGCCCATGTGGGCTAGCCCATATTGTGCCCATAACAGTTGTGCCCTTTTGGGCCCCCAAAGAAGGCATTCGGTGGGCACCCAACGTTGGGGTGCCTGTGTGGGTGTGCCAACAGTACCCCCACATGGGCCCCAAGGGGGCATGTTTGCTGGGTGTGCAGCTGATCTTTGGACTATGTTGAAAGTTAACAAACCAGAACCACATCACAACAGCAGCATTATAGACCAAACCTACATTGCATTTAAATATCTTGCTTGTAGCCCTCAGTTGAAAAGCTCAGTGCATCTTAATACAAAGTCATGGTTTTTATTACAACTAGGGGCCAAGCATTTTTTGGTACCAGGTTTTTGGCACCAGCACCAGTTGGTTCCAGATTAGGTGTGCCAGTACCATATCAGTGGAAAAGGGGTATCTGTTTACCCTTTTCTTACCCTTCCACCTTCTGGATCTCCCTCTGTTTTTTCTCCCCCGTGTCTCCGCTCTTACGTTTGTGGTCTGTCCTTGAATGCAAATTCCATTTTTATCTGGCTTAAGGATCCTTAAGCAAGCAGCAGTGGAGGGAGCAACTATCCAACGACTCCCAGTGGATAAATACATTTCAAATATTACAATGAACTGTCTCGGTACCTTGTGGGGTTGTCAAAAAATAGATTTTCTGATGCTAATCAATGTTGAAAATTGGCATCGGATTAAATACTCATTTGCAATAGTATCCATAGCAGCAGTGCCATCTTTGCCTCGCCCTGTCCACAAACAATTTCAAACAGCAGCGCTGCAGACAGGCAGGCTCACAGCCCCTCCCCCTCAGTAGCAGCTGTAGCAGTTGACATTCACAACACTGAACAACACTTTAGGAGGAATTTTGCGAGGTCAGTAAACCTTTGAACAACATTATAGTATTAAACACTTATCATAAACATTAACATGGCCAGCGTGCACATTGATGTAACCCGTTCAACTATTAGTGCAGCCCCTGAGGCTATACTGAATTACCCTGCCTCAGGGAGTCGCGAGGTAGTGTACTCCTAGTGCCGGTCTCAACCCCGTTACGTCAGGAAGCGCATCCTGCATAAAATCCTTGGCAAATCAAACATGCAGATCCACCTGCTGTGGCAACACCTGTGGAAAAAAGGGAGCAGCTCAAAGTGCCTTTATTGAAGGGGTGGGTATTTGAGTTCCCCAAGTGGTCACATGAGAAACTGGGACTGTTGTGGCGGGCCGCAGCAATAAGCTGAATTTAGATCTGCTCAATTAATTATTAATTTATTTTACCTCTTTATAAGCTTATTGGTGTGGCCCTCCACAACAGACCCAGTTTCTCATGTGACCCCTTGGGAAAATTAAATTCCCACCCCTGCTTTATCTCCAGCAGCCCTAGTATCCCGTGTGCAATTGGGCTGGTGCCTGTCTACAATCCTCATTCACCCGTTCCATGTCTATGCGCTTCTATCTCCCATTAACGTATCTCTCACATGCTCATGAATATATTGGGGGCACCTTGGAGTTCAGTGTCTTGCCCAAGGACACTCTGACCTGCAGACTGGAGGAGCCGGGGATCAAACCACCAGCAATCCAGTTAGCAGTTGAGCTGCTCTGTGTCCTGAGCTACAGCCACCCCCGTGTGCAGTTGTGTCTGGCCGAGCTCACACAGCAGTGTCAATGATCTGCAGATGGCATTTGGCTTAACAGGTGGACAAAAGTCAATGAGAGCCAACACCAAATGTTTAAACAGCTAATTACCTTGATCGAGTGCATACACATCTCTCTGCTCTGCCACCCAATCGCTCTGTTTCCAGCTGGAAGAAGCAGATCTAACATAGAAAACAGTAAAAGATGCAACAATGACAGATTTAGCTGTAGAAAATGGAGTGATAGCGCTGAAGCCCTCGGTAATATCCACAATAGTAATAGCAGAGGAATGGCGTCAGCTGCAAGTGTAACTTCAGCGGCAGTAGCTTCAGCTACAGGGACACATTTTCAGTTTAAAACACATGAAATGAAATGATCTCCGTACACAAGTGTTCTAAATACTCTCAGCACACCTGCAAGCACACACCCTGTAGGGTTGATGATGCTACTGAGTTGTTCCAAGTAACTCCACTAACAGCTCGCCCTGTTAGATTAAAGGCTGAATTAAACCATACAGCAGCTGTTAGCAGAGTCGGCAATGCCTGCAATTCATTATCCATGTTGTGGAATTAAACATTGTTAGTCAAGGCTGGCATTCTTTTATTCATGTCTGGTAAACTAATTGTGTCACGATAAGAGCAATGTGGCCCTGCGACAAACTGGCGACCCCCCCCCCCCCCCCCCACGGCCCTGAAAAGGTTAAGCGGAAGAAAGTGGATGGATTTATGGAAGAGGAGTATGTTGTGACTAATAAGATCCAAACAGGCTGTAGACGTGGGTGTGTGTGCATCACTCTCACCGTGAGTTTCGGTTTCTGCTCGTCCAGATATATTCTCCGTTTCACGGGTCCTAAAGTGTGTGGTAGTGTGGATGCAACACGCACATGGACGACGCCTCAGGTGTACTTACAGTGGTGTAGTTGGAGCAGCAGTAGAAGTAGAGACCGCAGCGGTATGTGTTACATGTAATTCATTAATTTGGCACTTTTTTACACATAATTCAAATCCAGACAATAAAATCAGGACTTATGATACTTCTTAAAAGCCGTCGCTGACATTTTTTTTTTTTTTAGCAAACAGAGCGCATACTGGGGGCAAGGCAAGGGAATTTAGCACTAGTTGTAATCTCTCAGTGCAGCGCATCGTGCTCTGTATTGGTGTTATGTTATGTTGCACGGGCCTATCACCAAGACCATGGAGAGATTTGGACATTTACAAGTTTATATGGAAATGAACAGGGAGCCACTGTAAGGATGCAAGTAGTTTATTCAATTAGTTGTAACTGGAAGAGCTCACTGTTACTGGCCTATAGAGGGTGGAAACATAACGTGTAATTATTAGTACTGCATTCCACCCCAAAGCTTATTTTGTTCAGGTTCACATATGTTTGCATCCCCCACCACCCGAAGTCTGCAGCCCTGATCCTGCATGCAAGCAGCTCAGGTGGAGGGGTTGTGTGCACCCTGACAGACCGCACTCTTTAGGGGCAGCTTTCCTTGCTTATTGTCATATTTATTTACTATATA
>JAVDPK010002691.1:9278-23648 GCA_034780415.1 Cichlasoma orientale | reverse complement strand
GTGTGTGTGTGTGTGTGTGTGTGTGTGTGTGTGTGTGTGTGTGTGCGTGTGTGTGTGTGTGTGTGTGTGTGTGTGTGGGGCTGTGATGCAGTGGGCTACCTGACAAATCCACCTACACAGAACAGTCACAAGACACGCTGTCCTCCTGAGCTCCCTCCTTCTCGTCTTGTTTTCCTGACCTCCTTTTCTGAAAGAACATCATCTTTGTCCTTTGTTGCTTCCTCCTTTTCTCAGAAAAAAAAGAGGAAATTTACAGCCCAGAGGAAGCTCGGGCTGCTGCTTAGAGTGGAAAAAGAAATTAGATATGAAAGTACATGAGAAAAAAAAGAGGAGAAAGGCATAGAGCTTCAGAGGGAAAGCAAAACAACATCAACATTTTATGCATAAACCTCCACTAAAGAGGAGTTATTAGGCAAAAACAGAAAAGGAATGTATGGTTGCAAGCATTACGTACATCTCCCCCCAAGCAGGAACATCTATTGTTTTGCATATTTTCTTTCTGAGAAGAATAGATGCTGGTGAGCTTTAATCTAAGTCTGTGATCAGTGGGTAGTTTGATCAGATGTCTGCTTTTTCCTTGCCTTTCCTTCTTTTTCAACTTTGAGCTGAGTGCACAACGAATATGCACAGCCTAAACCCAGACGCAGAGCTTAGACCGAGACGTGACTGATGCTTTTTTAGCAGTTTTATTGACCAGGACAGATATTAGGCAGCAACTTAAAAGTCCTTAATCCCTTGAGTACTTGTTATTATCTAGGCTGAGCAAAGAGGGGAGTCAGGAGTTCCAGAGCAATTGGTGGATCAGGGTGGTGTCCAAGAAAGTAATGACAAAAAAGTCCTTTGAAGCTGGATTGGTTCAGGGTTGGGGGTCGGGCAGACCAAAAACTAGAATGGGAAGGAGGAGAGGCAGGGTTACACAAGAAAGGTTAAGCACACAGGTTGGAACGAGGCTGACTGACAAGTATAGCAAAGTCTACAAGCTGGCGATGGTTGAAGGGGATTGGATGATTAGTGTGCCCGACCCGTTGGCACACCTGAAACCACTCCAGAAATCAGACAAAGGGCAAGTGGTGGGAAGGGAGTGAGAGCTCTTATATAGGATAGGTGCTATTAAATGATCCAATTGCAGGAACAGAAAAAAAGTTGGATCAGTGCATATCTAGTAACTTATCTGCAAACGTGCCACAATCGATGTATTATTAAGAATATATATATTCTTTTGCCTGGACCTCTTTAGGGGTCACCACAGTGGATCATCTGGTTCCATCTCACCCTATCTCTAGTATCCTCTTCTGCCACACCAGCCCTCTGCGTGTCCTCCTTCACTATATCAATACATTTTCTCTGTGGTCTTCCTCTTTTCCTCCTGCCGGGCAGCTCCATATTCAGCATCATTTCTCAAATATATCCACTGTCCCTCCTCTGCACATGTCCAAACCATCTCAGCCGTGCTTCTCTAACTTTGTCTCCAAACCGTTCAACCTGATCTGTTTCTCTGATATATTCATTTGTAATCTTGTCCATTCTGGTCACTCCCAATGAAAATCTTATAAACCTTTCCTTTCACTCTTGCTGCTATCCTTCTGTCACAAATCACCCCTGGCGCTTATTTCCACCTACTCCACCCTGCCTGCACTCTCTTCTTGGCCTCTCTTGTGCATTGTTTATTCCTTTGGATGGTGTGACCCCAGGTAGTTAAACTCATCTATTGAACTCTTTACAGGCTTTTCTTAATTGACACTGATGCACACATTATACTTGGAGAGCCAATAACATACAAGCAAGGGTTACAACCACATCACAGCTACACAAAAGCTCATCCATCCAAATAATGTAATTCAGGTGTTCCAATCACTTCTATGGCCACAGGAGTATAAAACCAAGCACTTGGGCACGCAGACTGCTGCTGCAAACATTTGTAGCAGCAGTCGTTTTGTTTTTCAGGAGTTGGGCTCAGCCTTTTATATCCAGTGAAAGGAACTCTTAATGCTTCAGCATACCAAGACGTTTTGGACAATTTCATGCCCCCAACTTTGTGGGAACAGTTTGGGGATGGCCCCTTCCTGTTCCACCATGACTGCACACCAGTGCACAAAGCAGGTCCATAAAGACATGGATGAGCGAGTTTGGTGTGGAAGAAGTTGACTGGCATGACTGCGAGCCAGGCCTTCCAACATCAGCGTCTGACCTCACAGACACTTCTGGAAGAATGCTCAAAAACACACTCCTAAATCTGAAATCTTGCAACCTGTGGGGCTCATAAAAATGTGAGAAAGTATTGATGAAATACCATTATTACTGCAGGAATCCATTTTTTCAGTGCTTCTGTCTTTCCATCTTCTTCTATGTAGTCATCTCACATGAGCTGCCACAAGGCCGTGAAAGCAACAGTGAGGAGTGATAACACACATGCACTCACGGTATTGTAGTGTAACAGAAACACAGAGCTCGGTGAGCTGTACATGCATAGAGAAAAAAAAGCAGCGTGGGATGTGTCTGGTTCTCTCTTCTTCTACTTTTCTCTCTCTCACTATTTCCAGTGCTCTCCCACTTTCTCTCCCACACTTCCAAAAATATGAGCACCTGTTTCTTTCATCATGCTGCTGAGGAAGAAACAGGGCTTCCCCCAACAACCACATGGGTGAAAGAAGGGTAACTAGCAGGCTTGGTATGGTTTCTTTACATATATCAGAGTATACAGTTATTGTAATACATTTTATCTGTATGTTCATCCAGACGGAGCCGTTTCAGAGCAAAGGACAAAATCTCCAAATGAAATCCACTCGTCTGTTTCAGTGCTTGTGTAAAGCAGTTGCAGTTTGTTTAGAGTTTCATGAGGTGGACCTCGTATGACTTCTGTCTCTCAGAAGCAGTCTGAGAGGTAGTGTGATGTTGTTGCAGCTTTACTTTCTTTTAGGAGGGCGGATGGATGCGTGGATGCACGTCCTGCTTCCACCTAAACCTGCACTAAGTGATTTTTATGCCACTTGGTGACAGCAGATTACGCTACAATATACACATAACACTGAGCTGTCTTATGAAATTAATACACTCGACCTCACTGATCTAGCAAGCAGACACAGATTTTCACATTACATTAGTAAACATTTGGAGATGTGATTCTTTTTTATAAGTCCAAGGGTCTCTTTGCTTTTAGCTCCATTTTGGTCTCAGGTGGAGGGGTTGTGTGCACCAACCTCCGCCAACTCCCAAGGCAAGCGTCTGTTTTACTTAGCGGCTCCTCATCTGTTCTTTGGTGCTGAACACTTGATTTTTAATGGATTTTTCAAAGAATAGCAACTTGTTGCTGCTGGAAATATGCTTGATGAGAGGAAAGAGAGTCAAAATAGTACAGCTAGAGGTTGAGGAAGGACACCACAACAGAACTGCTATGGTGGTCATTTAGAACAGAAAAATATAGGTTAGTGCTATTTTCCCATCACTTAAAGGGGAACTTATCTGTATATTCCATTATACTAATATATGTATGTATATATGTGGATGCTCATATGACACATGGCCAGCGTTAAAAAAAATGCTCCTAATGTTCACTTTCAGACACTTTTTCAGCTCTTGGCTCTATACGATGTCATGGGAAGGGGATATCCCTAATATGGTCATCTCAGGCACACATCTCTGACTATGAGAACAGAAGCCCCACCCAGCTGCTGGTTAAATCTGTTTGTGAGGGGCAGCCAATCAGAAGAAAGTTGGCTTAAAGGGAAAGGAGCTAAAACTACTTGTTTCAGAGGATGAATGGAGGTGCTGTCCAAGACCCAGTATAAGATCAATAGGGATTATTTTGAACTGTGAATCATGCAAGGCTCCTCTGGTAGAGTCCAACCATAAAACATGAAGTCAACCACAATTTGGCTGATTTTCTCAGACTTTCTCAATGTTAGTCTCAGTGCTGGCCGTGGTACATATAGGTTTTCTCTCACTGTTTTTTCTTTTTTTACCTACATCACACCAGAGTCCTGTAAAATCTTGATAATCACAAATACTGTTTGTACTTTACACGGAGCTGTATGTCGCTGCATTTGTGTGTGTGTGTGTGTGCATTTGTACTCGAATCTCTATCTTTGCAAGAATCAGTTTAATACCGTTTGGGAAACACCTTGTAAAGGGCTTCTTGAGGCTTCAGATTTGGTTGTACTGTTCGGGTTAGAGCTAGTTTTAGGTGCTGGTTTGGTCATAATGATTCAGTTCGGGACAGTGGACTCGGGACAAATGTGTGCATTTCTCAGGTGCAGCCTAGTCTTAGTTAATCTCAGGTCAGTGTGCCGGCTGGTATGCAGCTAAGCCTTTAGTAAGCAGTCGGAGGATCATGTTCAGCATGTTTGTGTGTGTGTATGTGTGTCTGAGCATTTTTCACATTGCTGAGTGACATAACAGAGGGAGGCAGGACATAAGATCACCTGGTCCACTGCTTGTTAATGCATTTACTTATTTATAAGTTTACCCTCTTCCTCCATTTAAATAACGTTTTAGGGACGTGTTTGGGGACCTGTTTCTGTTTGAGGTGGCAGGGCTATACTTGGAGGATACACATTCTTTTTTTAGATCTTTTTTAATGTTCTGTTGATATAGCTATACGATAAGCAACCCTTCAGAAAATTGGTGCAGCAATTTATTGAAACATATACAAACATGAATGGAAATGCGCTGAATAAGGCAAAAACAGAGTGCGTACAATTGTAACAAGCTTGAAAGTCAATATTTGGTCTGAGCACCTTTATTCTTCAACACAGCCTGAACTCTCTGAGGCAGCTTTCTGTCATTTCTTTAAGCAGTCTGCTGCTAATACTATTTTATGCCTCTCAAACTTTGTTATCTTTGGCATTTTTCATAGATTCATCTAAAGAAATAGGAACTTATTGTGTTTTTGTGACAGGCTGTTAGCATCAAAGTGCCTAAAGATACAGTTTAAGATGATGTTTTGCCACTCAGGCAAAAGGCTTCTTCAGTTCTAAAAGCTGGGAACCACGCCTAGGACCACCTCAAAAGTGTCAACCCCACTAGAGGTCAACTATCTGGAGCTCTTCATCAGCTGTTAAAACCGATGAAGCCTTTCAAATGAGAGTGAAACATCTTCAAGGACTTAAAAGAAGCCCAGCTGCCTTCAACTCAGGCACTTAAGAGTCCCTCATCTGGTGTTTCGATGAAAGTGGCATGAAGCTTGCTCTAAAATTTCCAGGTGTTCAACTGACTTTTGGTTTTGTGACTCCTCTAATTTTGTTTAGCAATCTGTATGTAGTTGAGTTGTAATAACAGAAGACTGTAATTTAAGATTTCTCTCTGTCTGGCTTGTTCTTCCTCCTCCTCCCATCAGGTTAAATCTGCATTTAAATCTGCTTGTACAAAGCAGGTAGAGGAAAAGGAAATGCGTCTACCGCAGTTATGTTGCTTTAGGAGGACTTTCCCTCCCACTGTTCTTGACAGGCAACGTTTAGCCTTTTTTCAAACACTCCACACGTGTGTGTGTGTGTGTGTTATTGTGTCTAAGGTTGTGAGACTGATGTTTTTTCACCTTTATTGCCAGGATAGTACAATAAATAATGAAATCCGAAATATGAAGACAGCATTTTTTATTTATTTATTTTTTGTCTGTAAATGTCTGCACGACTGTGTGTTTGCGCGTGTCAGCACTGAATGCATGGCATTCCTCGTCTCCTCTGGACAAACAGACCACCGCAGGTCAAAACAACTGAAGATATCAGACAGCATCTGAGAGCACAGAAAGAGAAGAGCGGAAGGAGACGATGAAGGCGGAGCTGGATGGCTTAGAGAGGAGAGACAAAAGAGAAAGGGCAAGTGGCTAAAATTCCAAAACCACCAACACAAAATAGTTGTCTTATTATTTTGCAAATAGTTGACATTTTGGTGACACATTGTTCAACTTAGCTGCTGAATAATTGAGCATTTCCCACTTTCAAGCTTGCTAAAATCCTAAAATGCATCCCGGAGAGACGCATCGTTGTTCAGCACACTGTTTCAGGTCGAGGACATGTTACGTTTCCTCCTCAAGTCTTTTACTTTTTCTCCTTTTTGATGCTGTTTAATGCCAACAGGTAGCTATACAACTGAACCGCTCATGCATTCAAGCTGTGTCTGCTCTCATTAGAAGTCATTTAAAGAGGGGGGTATTCTGGAGAAACATGGGCAGGACAGCAACCTGCTGCGACCTGCCCATGTATTCGCACAAAATCAGACACTTGGGTCTGGAAAAGCAAGTGAGAGCATGTTCAGCAAGGTCTGAGGATCTGAATCAAACTGCTGCTAAGTACCGCTCTCAGCGCTTACAATGTAAACGTAACTCTCGCACAAACAGAGCAAAATTGCAGGCAACATGTTTGAATTAGACCACAGGGTCAAATTTAGCTCATTAAATCTGCCTGAACAGATTTTCCTGTCCAGTGTTTTTAGCCTCTTTTGCATCATTGTGGTCTTAGTGCACGTGTGTGTGTATGAATGATCATGTCAGTACAGTTTAATATAAGGGCTTTATGCCATACTCTAACTCTTGTTTCGTTCATAAATATTACAGAAAACAGATTACTTTAATAAAGCTGGCACAAAAAGTAAGGAAATGTGTGTTTGTTTGATTATTTCTTTGCTGTAACAACGCTTCTTCTTATACCATTGGAAAGCACGTTTATTTGTAAGGAAAATGCATTTGTGGGTTGAGCAGGAGAGTTGAGTGTGTGGGTTGCACCCATGAAAAACTTGCCAAATCTTCTCTGCCAATGCCAAACAGCTCATTCTGCTATTGACTCTTGTTTGGTGTCATTTATTGGATTGGATGATTGAAGTCTGAAGCAAGGAGACATGTTGGCAATTTAACAGTTTATTGGTTTAACAAACAGGGGCCTCAGCAGCATGTGGAAGAACCACACACAGCCACAGCAACCTGGCACTACCTCCTCATGCTGGTCCCTAGCTTGGTCACACACTGTGGGATGGCATCCCATTCTTCAACCAGCATTTGTCACAAGTCAGCCAATATGGTTGTGTTGGTCACTCTGGCACAAACGACACGCCCAGGCTGATCCCACAAGTGTTCAGTGGGGGTGAGGTCAGGACTGCAGGCAGGCCACTCCATCCTCTCCACTCCCAAATTCTGGAGGTAGTCGCTGATAAACCTGCTCTGTGGGGGCGAGCGTTGTCATCTTGGAGGATAGAGTTCAGTCACAGATTGTGAAGATATGCGATCGCCACTGGCTGCAGAATCTCATCTCGATATCTCTCTGCATTGAGATTGCCTCCAATGATGACAAGCCTGACTGTCAGCACCTGGAGTACCAGAAGCTCAAAACAAGAGTCAATAGCAGAATAAGCTGTTTGGCATTGGCAGAGAAGATTTGGCAAGTTTTTCATGGGAGCAACCCACATACTCAACTCTGCTGCTGAACCCACAAATGCTTTTTCCTCACAAATATGGCACCATCGAAGGGGAAATAAACAGGCTTTCCAATGGTATAAGATTTGTTGCCCAGACGCATTGTTACAACAAAGAAATAACTGACCAAACACAGATTTCTCCACTTTTTGTGCTAAGTTTATATAAATTGCTAAGAAAGTTAATCATTTACTGTTTTGCTTGACTTTTGACTCTAAAATGTCCAAATTAAGTCTTTGTAAATTGTGTTTTTCATTATATTACCTGTATATTATTCACCTTTGTTTCTGCCCCATCTGTGGTGGATGGTGTGGAACTGCAGGCAGACAAGCATAAGAAAGCAGAAAATATGTGGACACCCTTATTTGCTTACTTGCTCTACTTTATAATTTTGATCTCGTGTTCATGTGAGGAAATCTTCATGCAGTGACGCATAATGATATTTTGAACCTGCTTCAGTAATATTACAACAAACAATGTTGCCTCGAGCTCATAGTGTATAGTAAGGAGAGCAACCTTCAACAGGGCATACCTGAAAGACCACAAATCATTTAAGATACACAAAATGTACAGTTTATAAATTATGGTCATGCACAAGTAATCACAAATAAAACTAGAGGTGCACAAAAAGGCACCTTAAAGAGCCAGTCTGAGCATAAAGCAGGTGAATGAGTGCAAAGGACTGAGCTGTTAATCCCTAATCTTTGCATCATAAACTCGTATCAGCTGAAATCCAAAAGAAAAAAAAAAACAAAACAAAACAAACCTTCTACAGTATCCACAGAGCACAGCTGTTACTGTCTCTTCCCTCTGTTCCACATTCTCGCAGATATTAGAACAGACAGTATGATCTTGTTTTGACTACAGCACGGTGTCAGAGGCTAAATATTAAGCTTATGGCAGTGGCACATACTGTAGTGATATTTTAAACCAGCTCATCCAAACTGTGGTAAACATGCACGGTTTATGGGAGCCTGGAGGAGTTTGCTGTTTGCTTGAAGGTTTACATGGATGTCTAAATGCTTTAACGCTTTCATGCAAAATTCAAGGTAAATTGTGTTTGTCAGATTATTTTCTGACAAATGTTTGTGGCAAAAAATAATAATAATAATAAAACCCTTAATAGCAGAAAGGGAACCTATGATGTATTAGGTATGGGCATTAGGTAGGCCACCTTCTTCAACATAGCCTGAACTCTCTTAGGTAAGTTCTTGTAATTTCTTTCAGTAGTCTTCAGGAGTAGTTCTCCAGGCTTCTTGAAGGACATTCAAAGCTCTTCTTTGGATCTTGGCTGCCTTTTGTTCCAGTCTCTGTCAAGATGATTCTACACTGCTTCAATAATGTTGAGGTTCAGGCTCTGGGGAGGCCAATCCATGACTGATAGTGTTCTATTCTGTGCTTTTCCATCCAGGTATGCTTTTACTGCACTGGATTTCATAATTCTGTCAGTTTTGACAAGATCCCCAACACCACTGGCTGAAATTCAGCCCCGAACCATGACAGAGCCTCCACTGTGACGTCTGTCATCCAAGGAGACACAAGACATTTTTTGTTGTACATGCGCTCCAATGCTGCACAGATTTACATTAAACTCAGTGGCAGGTGCAGTCTGAGACAAATCCTTAGCTGGAAGAAAAGCAGAGTGCTTTCTGATCTTATGTTTCGAATTAAATACTAACTAAAATCCAAAGGAAGGCCAACAACGTGAAGCACGCAGCACACTTTTGTTTGTTTGTGTAGTTACAGTTTCTGGCGGTGTAGTTTTACTGTCAGCTCTATGAACCTGAACTAAATCTCATCAAGGACCAACTCAGACATACTTGATTTTATCCAAATGTGAAGTGAAATCATATCCTTCGCTCCCTCTGCCGGCTTCTGTCAAACCTTCTCCTGCCATTCCTCCGCCCTCCCCACCCTCTTCTACCTGCTTGCTCTCAGTCCATCCCCGGGCCACACATATCCAGGTATTCAGCTGGCAAGCTGCCGCTCCCCTCTCTAATTTCTTGTTGCCCGTAGCTACAACACAACGTGCCAAGTGTTGATGTCTGTGGAGAGAGAGGAGTCCAGACATGTTTGAACCTGTGCTATAAAAGGGCCAGGCCGAGCCAGGCCTTGTTGCACTATGGCAGGCTGTGTCTCCCAGAGGAGAGAATTTAGCTTCTTCTATTTACAAAATGAAATTGAAGGAATCTGCTGAAGGAAGTGCTTAGAGAGCAGATAGAATAGCTAGAATGTCATTCTTAATGATGCATATTCCTTCGCTATGTAGATTTGCACCAGGTTTGATAAGTGTGTACGGGTTATAAGAGCTTAAAATTAAACTGTAAAATGATATGTATTTAAAAGCACAATGGTTCTGAGTAATGGGAGATCATATTCATTGTTTAATCAGATCTTTATTTTCTTTAGTTCACAGCTTTTTATGCACATTTATTGCTTAGTAGGCTCAGGCAGCACTTGTGTTATATCATACCATCATATCTTCCAGACATTTCACTTGCCGTGATGTGGGGTCCCCACAGAATGCACTCATAAGGGCAAAGTTGCTATGGGTCTCACATGGGCTAGCCTACATAGACCTCATATTGTTTTTCTCCATAATAAACCCATATAGACGCCCCAAAGGGCAAAACTGATGTTGGTCCTGTGTGGGCACATCCACTTGGGTCCCACCTGGGATAAGTGTGGGTTTGCCCTTTCCATATAGCCCCACAGCTGACCCACAGCTATCCATTGTGGACCCACAGGTGTGGTTTCTGGATTATTAGATGTTTTAGATAGTATGTCAGAAACCTTAGTTCCACCAAACACTTATCCAGATGCCTAATTACCTGAAGGGGAGATCAATGAAGCTGTCGATGTCTCAACAAGTAAATAAATATAAACAAATAACAATAAATATAAATAAGAAGTGAGTTTGGTTGTTTTTGAGACACTAGGGACAGATGACACCACTGAATTTGAGTTTTGTATGTAGGCTCTGCAAGAATCAACAAAAAATTAACTGCTCAGTGTAAGAACATGACATGAGCCATTTACTATTGAAAAGTCTCATTTTTATTTTGAAAGTTCGGCCACTGCAAACTCTGGTTCTTCCGCTCCCGCTGCGACAGTTCTTGATGTCGTTCAGCTGTCTTGTGGTCCTCGTCCTGTTGTCGGACTGTCTTCAACTTGACGGTTGACTGTCACACCATGGTTAAAGTCATATGCTTGTTTTAGGTTTTTTCATTTGAACTAAACAGTCTTTTTAATTTGCTTCTGTGTGTGCATCTCCCTTTTTGACATGGATATGTAGCACAGTTTCTGATAAGTTTGTGAGAGGTTCCAGTTTCAAATCCTGGACAAGCCCCCACTTGTCATAAACTTAAACTAACCATGGTGTATGTAGTCAGTACAATCAGTAGTGTCAGCGAGTGCATGAGTGAAGAAATGGTATGCACTGTTGTCAAGTGCAGAAGACCATATCAAAAAACAAACAGGTGTTTGTAGGGGGAGAGCCACTCAGCAGCTGAGCTCTAGGGGCTTTTTTACTCATTAATTTTTCATATTTCTCAATACCTGGTACCCATTCAGTACTGCCGCGTTTCCACTAGTACCTACTCAGCACGATTCGACTCGGCACTGTTTGTAGGCTTTTTCATTAGGTCCTGGTGCCAGGTACTTTTTTAGTATCCACTCAGCCGGGGTTCCAAGCAATCCGAGGCAATCCGAAAATGTGACGTCAAAGAACAGCATGCCACTGATTGGCCAGAGTGTCGTCACTAGCTGAGTCATGAGAGCGACACCTTCGCCAGAATCAACCGCGCCATTTTTAAAACCCGACAGCAAGAAAATGGAAGCACGCAAACCAACACCGTGGTCAAATGAGGAGGTGCAGACATTTCTGTGCTTGGTGGCAGATGTGAGAATCCAGAGGGAGCTAGACGGGGAGATGAGAAACGAGAAAGTTATAGACAGAGCAGGAGGTATACCATTGCCTCTATCTCATCCATTGTTGTGTTTGACTCACATACAAATTACGTCAAGAGACCACTTCCTGCGTTGCTATATTGACTCCACGCACATTGAGGTGGTGCTCAATTGTAATGGAAACAAAACAAGACCGTGCCAAGTCGTGTCAAGTTGAGTGGACCCACACTGAGTGGTACTAGTGGAAAAGAGGCATATGTCTGCTTATGACACCAGAGTCCAAAGGAAACAGTTCAGGGCATCTGTGAGAATTTGCTCAGGTCCTTCTGAGCAAAGTCTGTATAATTTAAAAAAAACAAAACAAAAACCTCCCCTTGTGTGAAAAACCTACTGTACAGGATAAGAGAAGGACCCGATTCTGTTCCCATACATATGCAGAACATCGGTGCCGTGTGTTGACATCTCCCTCTCAAGGCACAGTTGCATGCCTCGATAAGAAAGTTTTAGGAATTTCAAAACAGGCCACAGAAAGAAGAAAGTTTAATCTGTTTGCTACAAACCAAAAGAGACATCAGGATTTTTAAGTAACCAGCATGTCCAACCTCCTCGGCGGAGTGTCTCCGATGAATAGCCCTAAAACACCTCGTCCATCTGTTTCAGCAGTGCAGCAGCACTACACTCGTTTTGTTTTTGGTTCAGTACAAGTTAAAGGGAAAAAAAGTGCATTGATAGATGAAAGAATGCAACAGAGGGCGAGGTACGTTTTTACAGATGTAAAGGAGAAGAGGTCGCTTGTGTGCTTGATCCCAGCAGGCTTTATTTCTGTAGAAACTGCTTTGATTAATGCATCTCTCAAATAATGCATGACAGATCTTTAGCAATACTTAGCTTGATACAGAGCTTGATTTATTGCTCCAATTACAAATGTTTATAATATTAAAAAAACTGCAGAGGAATCAGAGTTTGGCCATCAGGGGCGCTGAAAAGCTTCTTTTTTCAGTGAATCTCTTCAGTAATGTTAAAAAATAAAAATAAATATCTTTTAAATTATTTGTTTGGCAATTTAAAAAATCCACTTATTCGATATACTGATACTGTTGTCAGCCTCGGGTCAGACCTTATGATGTAAATGAACTCACAAATGTACAAATAAAACATTTTTCAACACTTTTTTGGCTGTTTTTAAAAATGAAATGCTTTAAAATGTGCAAAATACAAAAGCCCAGTGGCATGTGTTCAAATAACTTTTTATGGCTCACTAAGAAGCCACACTTCAACAGTATTTTATTTAATTATTTATGACAGTATAAAGTCTATGGATATATTTGGTATATTTCTTTGATTTTCTTCTTTCGGCTGCTCGCCTGAGGGTTCAGCACTAGAAATCCTGAAGAAATGACTCTGGCAAGTCAAACTGATGGGGAAACTCATTTACATAAAACAGATTTATGTTTGGCAACAAAGTAATGATATGATAAATTGATAAATTTAAATTTGTGTGGTGAAACATCACACAAGCAGGCAAAATTCCTTTGCGTCCTCTTGCACTACATATCCTTATTAATCCTTAGCAGCTTATTGATGGATTCACATGAGGAAAAACCAGAATTGAGATTTGCCAAGATGCAGAGCGATCACTTGTATAGCCTGTTTTTATTTGAAACAGGATTTTAGGTAATAAGACAGTATTTGCATTTGGAGCCATATGTAACACACAATAAATAGGTCATATAATTTAGGCAGGGTGCAGGGATGGTGGTCAGCAGCCCTGCAGGGATCTCTCAGCAGGAGATCATAGGGGTCAACATTAGTTAGGCCAAATGAAAAGAGAAGAGAGGAATGAAAATTGCTTTGAGGTGTGGAAAAAAAGAGGAATTCCCAGGAATATCAATGGAATTCCTGGACTGGCACTGTGGCACAACAGCACGTAATGTGTGTGCGAATGAGTTTGACAGGCTGCGCTCATCAGTCGGGGAGGTCTTCCTCTTCCTGAGAGCCAGTCAGTCAAAACACACGGTTGGATTTTTGTCAAAATGAAAATATTTGGTCGGGTTGTCGCTCTCGGGGCGTCAGCACTTTGAAGTAGTCAAAGTTCAACCACGATGTAAGGGATCAGGGATGTGGCGCAGCGGCTTGGAGCCTGGAGTGCCACTCACCAGAACGGGATAAACACTCACGCTTAGGCGCACAGAAGTGCAACACATGGGCTGAGACACATGCACTCTCAGCCACGAAACGGTCCCTTTACAATAGTGTTGCACTGTTTCTAGTTAGATTCTCTATCCAGGCCAACATATGAATAAGTGGCACACTAGAAAAAACGTGCTATTGTTTTGTCATACCAGTTTATAGTTTTATTTAACCATTAGTGAGGCTGCGTTTCCTGACATCAGCTCTATTTGTCATTGTTAGGAAGCTTTAGTCAACTACGACTGGAGCAGAAGAGTTTAAGGAGAAATCCTGCCCTGATTTTGCTGTGCTTCTGCTCTCAAATGGTAAATGGACTGTGCCTGTATAGCACTTTCCTGCTGTATTTGAGCACTCAAAGCACTTTCTTACTGCGAGTCTCGTTCACCCAAGAGATTTTTTATATGTGTAAGCACTTTTAACCTAACTTTGGCACACTCGCAGCGTTCAATATCTTGCTTAACAAGCAGACTAAAGGAGCCGGGGATCGAACCACCTTCCGATTAGTAGACAACCCGCTCGACCTCCTGAGCCACAGCTGTCTGCTGCTCTCCATGCCATGATTTGGTGTCATTTATTCTTTCCAGAGACATGAATTAGCAAGCATTGATATTCTCAGATAACGGCGAGGAAGAAGCTGCAGCAGCTGAAAAGATTAGACTTTATGGAGAGATCCCTTTTATTCCTATTCCAGCCCTGATATGGTGATTTTTTTTTTTCTGAGTTGCGACACCTGTCATTCAGGAGAAGACTGCATTCAGTCCAGCTCACCTCAAGAACCAATATATATGCTTACAGCAGGGATCTTCAACTCCAGGCCTCAAGAGCCGGTGTCCTGCAGGTTTTAGATGTATCTCTGTTTCAACACACCTGAG
>JAVDPK010002689.1:100403-133885 GCA_034780415.1 Cichlasoma orientale | reverse complement strand
ACAGATCATTTTCTTGAAAAGGAACGGAGGGTAGAATTCACATATAAATAAACCGACACATTTTATGATGTAGGCTGCAATTGAGCTTCCGCTCCTTGAAGGACCAGCATCCGCCACTGGAGTGGAGCTACCGTCCTGGATGCGCTGGAAGCTGAATGGGCTGTAGGCCCCGTCTAATGCTGCCAGTTACACTGTGAATGTGGATGGCGGTGACTTACAGTCAAGGCGGACAGTCAGGTGATCCTATTATAGTCGTTATAAGTCTGGTAAGGTCACCTTCACCTGGACCCCCGTGGTCCGTAGTAAACTCAGCGATTCAGAAACAGTAACTGTGTGAGTCATCGTGGCTGGTGAGCCCCTCCCTGCTCTAACTTTCTGTGAGGAAATGTGATCAGATTTTTATGTGTGCCGGCTGGAATAATTATTTCCTTTGTTCAGTGATTGACTCATGAGAAGACTCGGCAATCAGAGAAATGACATATTCTCACTGGCGAGGGTCAGGGTTGGGGTCATCGCCGACGATGACTCAGAGTCACAGCTTCTCCGCCTGCGATGAAATATTCCAGAAATCTGTGTTTTCACATCGTGCAATATTTTTAAAAGTTTAACTTTCTGCTGCTAATGTTGCTTTTGAGATCAAAGAATCCTCTGGCGGGGAAAGTGTTCATTTGTGCAGCTGTAAGACGTGCGGTACAGTTGGGGAATCGCTGTGCAAAAAGACCAAATGAAAGCTAGACGCCAACAAAAGCAGCTTTTCTGAGGAGAACGAAGGAGCGGCGCAGGAAGCCGCTGAAAGGTGAACTCGTGCGGCGCTCAGACCTTTAGAGTGTTTGTTTGCAGGCTGAGAGCTTTCTCTGACCTTTCCCTCTCTGACAGGCACGCAGATCCTTTCAAATCTGCCATCTTGTTTACTTTTACATTATTTAGCTCAATAATTTGCTGTGGGCCCCACAGACTCGGTCCAAAACCTTTAATACAAACTTCAAAAGGTCAAAGTACATTTCAGCATTCAGTCTGTGTCATGTCGGATTTACAAAGGTGGGCTCCGTAACAGAGAGGAGGAGAAGTATAAACGAGCATAAAGTGAAGAAAAATATAACGATTCTTATCTGATAGGACTCCAGCTGCTCGGCAGCGAGGCGTCTTCTGTGTCCTGTTTTTGGGTTTCTGATGCTCCAGATGTTCTCAGCTGGTCCAAGGTCTTGACTGCAGTGTGCGGTTCATCGTTGTGTTTCCCTGAAAAAGGTGTCACCTGCCTGCAAGAAGCTTACAAGCTAATCTTAGCGAATGCTGCCTGACATGTTTCACAGGTGCAGCGAGTTTAGAAGACGGGTTAATAAAATCCAGCTGTTGAACACACATAATTGATGTTGACGGGTAACACGTGCACATTTAAGAAGTTCCCAAACACAACAGTTGCCGTGTTACGGCCAAACGAGACTGAGGATCACGTTCACACCTGTGGGCAGTTTAGAACCACCAATTAACCTAAGCCCAGTAACTGCATGTCTTTGGGAGGAAACCCGCACAGACATGCAAACTCCACCCAGAGAGGCCCGGGCTGAGGGTTCGAACCCAGACCTTCTAGCTGTGAGGCAGCAGTGTGAACCGCCACTCCACCGTGCTGGATTAATGTTGCACGTTTTGTTCAAAATAATTTATTTTAAAGCTTCAGTTTCTTCTTTTTACAAAATTGAAACTATAAATCTCCTGATTTCTGATTCTGTACACGAGCACCTAAAATCATCTCCAGCTGCAGCATTAAAGTGATTCACTCATTAATGAACTGAATAATATGGTCCCATAAATCACGGCTGTGATTCAGCTTAATGAGTTTTAATTTGGCTAGTTTAGGTCCATTCTAATGCTGAGCACAAAGACTTCTTTCACCACTGGAAACATTTTTTCATTATTTTACCCCCAGAATGAAATCTCATTGTAACCTGTTACGCAGCCACTTTTCATCTAACTCGTCGGCGTGCGCCTGAAAATCATACCGAGTATTTCTGATCAAATATTAAGCAGCAAATCTCATAAAAATCTAAAAATAAGTCCAGAGATTTATGCCAGAACTTTGTTTCGAGCAGAGGTGTCACACTTACTTTAGTTCTCGGGCCACGTGCTTCCCACTGCGCTGTGAACCATCTCACAATAAGATGCCTCCCACCAGCTTTAGCTACCGGATCATTTCCACATGCTGTCCCTGGGCAGGTACACACAGTATGAAATACAAAATTCATAACCAGCACTCACAGCACAATAAAGCAAATACAGCGCTGGGTTTGTTCCACTGGCATTTAGATGTCAGATAAAATCAGCCTTTGACTGATATTTCTGCTGCTGCAGCGTCCGAGATCTGCTGCATCTGCAGGGGGAGGGCGCCCCCCTGAGCCCGCATGAACACACTGCTTGTATTTTAACATGTTTGCTCTTTTTTAATGAGTGTTTTGTGTTTTGCTGTGACTCTGTGCTCGGTGTCTGCTGGGTTTAAACGTGCTGCTAAAAACATCTTAAAAGTTTCTCCTTCTTTTTGCAGTTTAATTCAACAAAGTAAACCTTCATGCAGTCCATACTCATTACAGGTGATGATGATTATGGTTCATATGTAATCAAAATCAGCAATCCAGCATTTCAGATCCCAATCAGAAGAAAGGATTTACATTCAGAAATTTGGAAACTTTATACTCAGTGATTGTTCGAGGCTCCTTCAGTGCTGCAGGCTCGTGGTGCTGCTGAGGTGTTCCTGAAGCTTCGGCTCGGGTATATTTTTGGGTCACTCCACAGACTCTCGGTGGGGTTCAGGTCAGGCAATCAAGCTCAGTAAAAACATGGCCTGGTGACAATACCCCCCCATCACTACACTGGATCTGGAAACAGGACTGTGGACCTCTGAGAGGAAGTCCGGGCCTTTCCTACCTCAGCCCAGGTGAGACGAGCAGCTGAACGTCATCAGCCTCGGTCCCCTCCTTGTGAAGTTCTTGAATCAACGTTTCCCGACAGTCTGTGGCGCACACACACACACAGACACACACACACGTTTCCCTCCAGTCGACGTTCCATTAATATGCTTCAGCCAGCAGGAACCCTCCTTGTGGGAGGTGTTGATGAGCATCACCTGAACAGCTCGGCAGTCTTCCCCACGACTGTGTCTGTGTGTGTGTGCTCAACTGAGATACACAATTTATACTGTTTGAATAATTTACTCGAACTCCAGATGAAATATTCTGATTTCAGTCAGAATCAGATTCTGATTTTTATGAGCTTTAAGCCACAATCATCAAAATTCAAACCAAAAAAGTCTCAAATTATTTTACTTTGATTGTAATGAATCTAATTTATTTATTCTACTTTTACCACAATATTCTGTTTCTGAGATACGCTCGTTAAAAAACTGACATGATGTAAAATCGCAATTAAGATTTCAGAATAAGACCCATCAGAGATCAGGATAACATTACAGCCCCATTTCATAAGCAGGCTTTTTATCCAAATACTTTTACCACCCCTGTCAGCATATTATACAGACTTCAATATTAACAATACTCATTACATCAAATCAGTTTGAAGCCTTAACATTTCTACAAGTATTTTTTGGTAACTAGAACAGACACAAAAAACATCCACGGAAACAAGTTAGAGGAAGTACTGCACTCTGTACGCGAGTGTGTACTACATAATGTATTTCTGTTTATATCATCTATAACAATAAGCCAAATATAACGCATACTTACAAGGTATTCACATCATATTATACTGATGTGTGTACATGGGTATTACTACATAATCTGCTGCTATCAATGCATTATGTATGACATCACTATGATCAGAAGGCAATATTGCTGAGCAGTACGTATGGCTTTAATATTTCTCAATGATGAGCCATAGTCTGTATTCTTCATCCCTGACCAACATGTTAGACATGCTCAGCCAATCAGAAGCTGTGTCACAGGCTAACCAATCAGGCTCCAGCCTGGAACCCTCTCATGATCAGCTGCTAGATATGGGGAATCCCTGCTTTCTCCATTTCAATCAAAGATGGACAGGCAGGTACAGCCAATCACACAACACGATATGATAAAAACAGCCTAAGTGTACAAAGAGTACTCAACATCCAGGAACATCAATATCATGGTGCACATCTCTGAAGAGTCAAGAACACGTGCCAGATTTCAGGACTCAGCTCTGTGCGGTATGATGACGTCATCCTCCTCCTGCTTTGTTTTGTGTGGGAGGATAAAAGTTAAGGACTTCCTCAGACCTTTATTGTGAAAGTCTCTCATTCAGAATAAAGATCAGCTGTTTAATTTCTGCCAGGAAACAAACTCACGAGGTCAGTTTTTAATGTTCGCATTTGATCGGAATCAAAGAGGAAACCCTGAATAACCTGCAGGAAATGACAAGAGTCACACTACTGATCTGAGTTCAGCTTTAATGACATAAACAGCTGTTTCACATCATCATCATCATCATCCATAATTTAACACTCTAAAAAACTTAAAGGGAACATTTGATTTTCAGCTCTCAAAACACACACAAACTAAACTAAATACATGACACGTATTTTCAAATGATAAAAAACAAAATAAATGATCAGAATTTAAAAAAGGAGAAATGTGAATAATCACAGTCAGCTGCTCGTCTCCTCACACCAAAACAAAACTCCAAAATGTAACATGCAGTTCAGAGAGCGACACATTTATTGCAGTTTGTTCAACAGTCTCTACGAGTCACTGCGGCAACATTCAACGGTTCAGTCTACAGGTCTGCAAATACACCCGACCTCCAGCTTAACGCGTCACAGTTAAAGAAAAACTCGTGTCGAGGCCTCACACACACACACACACACACACACACACACACCACTGGGCTTTACCTTTGCTCAGCGCCCCACGCTGACACGTGTTTTAGCAGAATATCAACTGCAAAGTATAAAATAGATTCAATGATTTTTATGATACAAGCACAGGAGGAGGCGGGGCTTTCTCCTTGAAGTGTGGTCATGTTACAGTGAAGATCACCTGCATCCGGAACAACAAGGTAGTCGCAGGTGGCAAGGACCCTGAACTGATGCTTCAGTGAGCGGGAAAATTCACGTCTATTCTAATTTCTACAGAAGTGAAAGAGCGCGAAGGCCGAAGGATCGTCTGACTGCAGGTCCACCTGATTCTCTACGAGGTGAAGCTTCAAACAGGTGAAGGAAAAGGAAAACAACAACATGAGATGAACTGTAGCACGGTGTACGAGCGATGTGCTCCACACTGCTGCGCGGCGTCTCTGCCGCCTGGCAGACCAAACTCAGGGCTAACCCCAGCATTCCCATTAAAAACAACAAGACGACACATTCCGCTCACACTGTGGACAGGTCAGCTGTCTGCTCCTAAAAACACTCCAGAGGTGCTTCCAGATGTGTAACTTCCTCCCACTGTAATCACATGATGAGATGAAGGCACAGATGCTGAGTGACAGGTGGCAAGCAGCCAATCAGAGAGAAGCCACAGAGGGAGCGACTGGAAAAGGACAGAGAGCACTTAGACGACTTCACTCGAGAGGTTCACGTGACACAAAGCTCGCAGGCTCGGCTTCTGCGACGGCAGCAGCTTCTTCTTCACCTCCTCCTCTCCTCCACGCTTCTCCGTCTCTTTCCCTTCCACGCTCAGGTGCGCCTCCTCTTGGCTCCTCCCGGACTCGCCGGGTTGGAAGACGACAGGAGTTTCTCGGCCGCCCGACTCCTCTTCCTCTTCTCCGCCTCCTTTCCTCCGCTACCGCTTCCTCCTCCTCCTCCTCCTCCTCCCGCTGCTGCCGATGACGATCCTCCGTCGCTTCCTCCCTTCTCCTTGTCTCGCTCTCTCTCCTTATCCCGACTGCTGCTCGCTCGCTCTGGCATCTTCACCGAGGAGTTACTCCCTGAAGGAGAGAGAGGGAGGAAACAATCATATTAACACAGAAGCTGCAGAAAGCATGCATCGTGGAGTAACACTGGCGGTCCAAACTGCAACAACTTTACCTCCTTAATTTAATCCTCGTGGTATTTGATCACGTTTAAAAAAGCAGTCTAAACTTTCACCAACACATCAAGGCAGCGTTTGTGTGGTGTGAAGGTCAAAGAACAACCTTTCATCTGCTCACTAATAACCCGACCACCTCGGTGGAAACTTCCTGTCTCTGCTGCAACAACCTCCAGCACCGAAAGCTTGAGCCAACAGCTGCCTTGAGGCTGCCTCTAAAAGTGAATCGGTCCCACAGACTCCCGTGTTTCATGTTGCATCACCACATATAATATCTGGGCTTAGTTCAGAATACTTGGCAACAACACCAGTGGCTGATCATGACCTTCTCCTCCCACTTACCCCAGAACCTTCTCGGCCCCGGGGTCGACGCCTCAGGAGGATGAACCAGAGCGCTGGTCAGGGTTACGTTCCCAAATAAATCTCCATGTTTTTCAGCTTTAATCATGACTGACCTCTGCCGCCCTCTGTGTGTCTATGTGTACGACAATAATATATTACAGAGCACCTGGAGTCAGCTTAATGCTGCAAGGAACTGTTCCTGCGAGCAGAGAAACGCTGATCTCCAACCATCCAGTTTGCAGCAATGCACGGTTTATTACAAGAGGCTGAGTCCCAACAGCAGCTCTAGTTTATTAGGAAACTGAGGTGAGGAGAGCTGAGGTGCAAACACACCTGGAGATGGTTCCCACACTAAAACCTGGTGTCTGAAACTCTGAATTTAAGCGCAACAGAACCGTTGAGCTGCCAGGATCCCCCACCTGAAGCATACAGAGGAGGGACAGTCTGGTACCTTCTTCATGTGTAGCTGGAGGTTCTCTCTCCATCCTGAACTCCTCTTTGGACTCCTCCTCTGAGCCCAGTTTACCTACAAACACACAAAGTATTCATTGACATAAAGAATCAGAATCTTTCTGTCCTGGTGTAAATTTAAAATAACAGAATTTCAGTTTCCTCACCTTCTTTAACCTCCTGGATGATGTCATCAGGCAGGGAGAAGCTCTTCTCGTTGTTGGGGAACGGCAGGATCTCCGACTCGTGCTGCGTCACACACAAACACAACAGTTTCAGAGGTGATAACGAGGCGAGCACGTAAAAGAAACACACAGCACGTGTGCGCGTGTCCTCACCAGCGCCTGCATGTCGTACATCGTTCCCAGGTGGTCCCAGATGACAGAGGAGGAGACCTGCCGTCCAATGTTCTGACTGAACTTATCTCTGATGCAGATCATGTGGAAGTGACGGTTCACTCCTGGTGACACACACACACACACACAGCTTAATGTTTGCTCTTTTGGACTAGAAAGAGAGAGCAGATTTCTCCCATATTGGCTTCTCTTCATTGGCTCCCTGTTAAATCTAGAATAGAATTTAAAATCCTTCTCCTCACATACAAGGTCGTGAATAATCAGGCCCCTGAACCCTCCCTTATGCCGATTTTCCATTAGTATCTACTCAGCACGATTTGTAGGCATTTTTGTTTCTTGAGGACGGATTCGAAAGGCTTCTTCAGTTCTCAAACCAAATGGCGGAGAGACCCAGGTATTTAAACCCCTGTGGGCGTGGTCCCCTGGAGGGGATTATGGCCCTCTACTGGTCACGCGCATAATCACATGTGCCAAGGTGTGAAAAGAGGCATGGCTCATTTCAGATGAAACCAATACAGGACTTCGCTCCATTGTTTCATGTGACCTATTGAGGTCACTGGAACAAAGGTGTGAATGGGGGTTGAGACGTCTGGGAAGGGAGCTCAGGACATGAGCTCATGGTGATATATTACAGAGGAACCTAATTCCATTACGGTGAAGCTTAGCTGAGTGGCAGCCTTTTGCAGCAGCTCACTCGAGCAATTATTTCAGATTATTTACAACTTTGTTACTTTGTACAACTTTTATTAATGTGGTATTTTCTTTCTTGACAATATTGAGCTGCTCTGTTCTCTTTTTCACCTTTTATCCACAGGGTGGATAAAAGGTGAAGAATATGAAGTGAAACTAAGGGGGTTAGAAAGGTTTTCTCCCCTCACTCAGCACTCAAAGCATTTGTAACTACAAACCACACTCACCCATTCACAAAAACAGTCGTTTTTCAAACACATCGGCTTCATTTTAAAATGCAGAAACAGTGTTACAGAGTTCAGAGTGAGTGTACACCAGTGCAGGATTACAAGCTAACACAATCTAACTGACCAAACAAACTCATCAACGCCGGGCAAACGCTGATGAGCTGAAACACAGAGCGAACAGTAATGACCTGATCACAAAGAAACGGATCCAGCAGTCAGTTTAACCTGGCCGTGGTGTTGGGTTAGGCCACAGCTGGCAGGTATCAGTGTGAATTTACGCTGGATGCAGGTGAGTAAATCTCAGTCAGCTGATCACAGCATGTCACAAAGAAAACAGTCCTGCTGCATCTCACAGCACTCATTATTTCTAAGCGTGTGTTTTACTCCCCGTTGAACCTCCTCATACGATCTCTCTGATCTCCGATCAGGCAAATTCAATCAGTCTTTTTCTCCCTTAGGATCTGTTCAGCTAATCCTAACCTGCAGCGCTACGAGGAGAAACTTTATTCCTAACCTTAGCCCCAATAAAGCATCGAAAACCTGAAACACGCTGTCCTGCACGGTTTCCTTGCACTGAGCTAAGAAATCAGGGGCTCCTGGGAGGCGTTTCGGTTAAGCTGGTCTAACCTGAGCAGCCGCTGCAGCTAACAACACGCTAGCATTAGCTTACCGACGGGCTTGTGTCCGATCATCGCGTGGAACAGGCAGACCTCCACCTCGTGGCTCCACACCACCGAGTCCTCCCCGGGAGCCATGCCCGAGTCCGGGGGCTTCTCGTCGTTCTGGTTCAGCGTCACATCAGCTTCCCCCATTGTTAGCAAGAAGCCCAAAATCGGAGCAGAGAGAGGCGACCGTGATCCGTCCGCACCGGCAACCGGAAATGTACAAAACTTCCGGGGACTACTTTTCAAAATACAAGGTTGAAGATGATGTCAGCATCAACATCCGGGGTTTTAGTCTCTGGAGTTTGAAAAAGGGCGACTGGACTTCTTTTTGTTGCTTGAAGACGTTTCACCTCTCATCCGAAAGGCTTCTTCAGTTCTCAACCAAATGGTGGAGAGACCCAGGTATTTATACCCCTGTGGGCGTGGTCCCCTGGAGGCGGTAATGACCCTCTATTGTTGTGCGTAGACACATGTGCCAAGGTGTGAAAGGGCTCATTTTAATCAGTGGTTTCAGTTGAAACCAATAAACTTCGCTCCATTGTTTCATGTGGCCCATTGAGGTCACTGGAACAAAGGTGTGAATGGGGGTTCAGACGTCTGGGAGGGGAGCTCAGGACAGCATTGTATTGTAAGCGGGGGAAAGATGGTGACACAATCCACCTCCTCTGTTCAAAGATGGTTATTCACAGTGGACATAGATGCTTCTTTTACTCCTCTTTCAAACCCATGTTTCAAACCATCTGTCCTCCCTGTCCAAAATGTGAACACTGGCATCCTCAAAAGAGTGACCTTTGACCTTCAGCTGCAGATGTACAGCTGAGCCTTCTGCAGGAATGCAGAAATGAGGATAACACTACACTTTCTCCATTTCAGCCAAAAATGGTCAGGACGTTATGGCCAGCATAATATGATCACATATCTCTGGCTGTCTCTTTAGCATATATTATCATAGCATTAGCAGCCTGAAACCCTCCATGCAGTTTACGCTCCACTTCAGACAAACACAGCCAAAGTGTACAAAGGGTTCTAAACATCCAGGAATATGAATATCATGTTGCACATCTTTGAAGAATAAAGAACACGTATGCCAAATTTCCTGGCTCAGCTCCTTGTGGTTTTGGAGTCTAAAACCTCGGAGAGAAGCCCAGACGGATTTCAGCATCCTTCTGCTTTATGATGTGCGGGAGGATAAAAACCATGTATTAAGGAAAGTATAAATGTGTTAACAATCTGGGGAAACATAATACAAAAAGTTAACTTTTTTTTAGGTCCCATTTGGCCAAATTATTCAATAATTAAATACTCGATCTCTGGAAAATCATAGCAGTCTCTGAGGGTGAACACAGCAGCGGTGGAGCAGGAATCACAGAGGCAGCCAGACTCAGAGTTATGCTTCTCTATACGGTGATAAAAACACCAAAAAGTTTATTGCAAATAAAATCGATACAGTAGGCGCCGTAAAACGGCCGCCACCACAAATACAACCAGAGAAGAAGAGAAAAACACATTTCAGGTACATTATATTTAAAATTAAGGGGCTACTGAACTTCACTGAGCTGATTAAGAGCATTTTGTTTTTACATCAATACAAAACTGTGCATCTCTTAATAAAGCGTCCATAACAACCAATAACATTGAGAGTATTAATGTGAGGCTGAATGTGTCCAGTTAATGTTTTTCTTTTTTCCTCAAGCATCCAAAAACTGAACGGTCTGACCTGCAGCTGATTTTGGGAGCAAAGCCACAAAATAAATGAGCACTGCTTTCAGTCTCAAATTGAACCTTTTATTTTGAAAATCTGAACGACTTTAAATGGCACTAATAGGTTGTTTGTGGAAACAGCTGGAGGATGTGTTGTTTTGGGAAATGCAGCTTCAAGCAGCAGATTTTGGAAATCACTGTGTGCTGCAGGCTAACAGTCACGATGAGTCTGCTCGATCATTTCTGGCCTTTTTCATTTCATCTCTCTCTCCTGTGAGTTTACAAACGACACCAGAGTCACGGGTAATTAACGAGGCGCCGCTTCAATACCGAAATCCTTACTGTTCGCTGTGAAACTGGAGAGCTTTGGGATTTGCTGCTCAGACGTGAGCCCCTGATTGGATCTGAAATTTATTTCTGTGCTTTAAGTACAGACAAAAACAAATTATTTGCCAAGAAAAGTAACAATCTGAGTTTTTGGAGATCAGCTGTTTTCATTGCTGAGTTTCCGTTTTATTCAAACAAAGGAATGAATTTAATCTGGTGTTAATTCAAAGCCGGCTCAGATCGAGGACGCTTTAGTGGAAAACCTTTTGCCGTTTTGCCTCCTGGGCTCATTGTCACAGCTTACTGGATGAGCTCCTCCCCTTGCAGTCTTTTCACCAATAAGATGTGAGGATGCCCTGAGGGGCAGTGGAGGAGGAGCTTCTATCAGCCGCCTCCTGTTGACTCCTCTCACAGGCCAGAACTTTAAGAATGAAAACCAAGAATACGGATAGTGCCATGTACCCGGGCAGGTAAACGCTCACCTGTGCAGCTGATTAAATGCCAGAGCCTCTGTAACTGAAAAGTTTAGGAAAATATTTGGTCCCTTTAGTTTGTAACTACAGCTGTTTTTAACCATCATTTATGTGGAAGGGTGCCTGCACAGTCACACCTGGAGCTCCAACTTTTCTAATTATTCTCACATTGAACTAAAGTACCTTAATTTCATACAAATAAATGCAAACTGTGCTTTTGGTGTTAAACATTTCCCACGCCACTGCTGGCTTCTGCATTAGCACAAAAAAACTGATTTTCTTTCCCCATTTTTCTGCCAAAAAATAAAAAGTGTCTGTGATGCTTCTGTGCTGCGAAGCTTCCCAGAGACTGTACATAAAAGATGGGCAGCCCCTGTGGTATCAGAGGGCGGCTCTGATGCACTCACTGCCTCAGAGGTACCCTGCTTTATCCTTTAATATGGAGTCAACATTATGATGGATTTAATAAAACTTTAAGCCAGCGATTGACACCATAAATTATTCAGAAAGGTCAAAGGTCAGAGATCAACTGAGCAGGAGTTTCATAATCTAATACAGCTGGAAGGAGGCTACATCCATCTTTTATAGACGCCTCTATGACATTAACTCTCCTACAGCATCAAAACCTACTTCCCTCTGGAATATTTAATCCTGCTCGGTAACAGGAGCCTCTGTGAGGAGGCTGGTGAACATTTAAATAATTAATGGAAGCAGACTTGTCCTACATAAAACTTATAATGCTCAAAGTGTGACTGACTTGCAGTCGGTCTGTTTTTATCCTCTTCATAATCTCAGCAGAGTAAAATGAAGTGTCTGCTCTACCGCCCCCTACTGGTGGATGTGACAGCTGCAGGTTTGAATTTGAAGCCATGTTAGCACCACAGGCCTGATTGGAAATCAGATTTATTGTCTGACAAAGAGCCGGGGCAGACAGGAGAACGCACACGTACCATCAGTATGAAGACAAGTAGATGTAAACACAACACAGCTTTAACCAATGAGAATGTAACGCTACACATTTAAAAAACAAACTGTTAGCCGGGTTTCCCCCTTAAAATTCTGGCCTCTTACAAGAAAGAACTAAAACGAGCAGAAGCTGCTGATGTGGCGGAGCAGAAGGCAGCGTGAGCAGCGCCTGGCGAGCACAGACGACCAGAAACAAACAACCACATCCGGAGGATTCCCAGGATTCCACGCTGCAATACAGGGTCGGATATTCGGGCTAATTCTCGTAAAGACCTGTGGTTCTTTGTTTGAGGGTTTCAGAGACTAAGCAAGTTTAAAAAACAAGAAGACAAAATGGCAGCAGCGTTTTTTCACTTTTGAGGCTGTTTAAAGGCTAAAACAAGCGCTCCTTCAAACTGCTGCCTGCCTATCTGAGCGGCGAGCTGCAAACACACGAGGAGATCTGATGAAGACTTCGCACGTTGTGACTGGACACGGACACGCGACCCCCCGGCACGCTGCTTCGTGGTCCCGAGGATTCGTGGTAGGCACCGGGTCCGAAACAACCACCGGAGGCAGCGGGACAGCAGCCGCGACCACGGGGAGCAGCGGCGGCAGAGACAGAGACAAACGTGTTGGCAACGGGAGCCCCGTTTCTCCTGGCTGACAAACAGGAAGGAGAGGCGGGAGGGGGCGGGGCTTCAGTGAAATGTGGTGGCTGCACGCTGATGAAAAGTGTTTGAAGGAGGAGGGAGGTGGGGGGGGGGGGAGGGGCGACATGGATATTACTGGTCCTTCTTCTCTGACTCTGTTGCATCCGCCTCCTCAGAAGATGACTCCTCATACCTGGAGAAGAGAAGAGGAAGAGGAGGGCAGATAGTCAGCACGTTTCTCCACACATGAAACCAATGCTGCAGTTCCTCTAACGGCCACTGGAGGCCGAGTGAAACGCGTTTACAGCCTGGCTCAAAAACAGCTTCTTTCTGGATTTCATCTGGAAATCCAGAAAGAAGCTGAACATCTGGATTTTAGGAAGGCCTAAAGTCAGGAGGGGAGGAGCTCAGTGTCCGCACCTTCTGGAATATTCTCAGTGGAACAAATACAGTGTTACGACTTTCTGTGAGAAAGTCCATGAAGTCTGAGCTAATTACTTAGCAGTAATTAGCGGCTACCTGTGTCTGTGCACCTGTATGGTTAATTTTCTGATTTTAAACCCCCACCCAAAAAATTTGGACATGTTGAGGCTTAATGTCAGAAAGCCCTGATTTTACTCATGTTAAATGGAGTGATGGTTTCATGTGAGCGGAGTTGATGGAAGCATGGAACTCGGCTCATTAATGGGCTGTTTACCTGCCCAGGTGAGACAGAGAAGGGGAGAGTTAAGATAGAGGGGCGGGGCTTCTACATGGAGGTGGGCTGTAATCTGCGGTGGCGCGGGGAAGAGCCTGTCACCATAGAGACCGCATCCATGGAGCTCGCCAGGCTTGCGGGCGAGCCACTGACGGTTGGGAAGGAAGTGAGCCTGGGAGAGGCAGGAAGAACTTCCTCTGATGACTCATAGCTAACCCACGGGGAGGAGACGGGGAGGAGAGATGGGAGAGAGGAAGAAAACAGACATGGAGGAAATAAAAGGAAAATAAAAAGGAGGAAAAAGGAGACGATAAAAGCAGTGAGAAAGGAAGGAGGGAAACAGACAGAAAGAATGTGGTAAATTTATCTTAAACTCTAAAGGTTAAAGTTACTAAAGCTCTACCGCTGTGACACCTGAGGAACAAAAAGGATGGGAGGTGGGAACAGAGGATGGAACAAAGGGAGGAGGTGGAAAGAAGAAAATAAAAGGCGACAAGAAGTCCAAAACAGACGTGGGTCCAGGGAATGAAATGATGAGGGCCTGTCAATCACATGAGGAGGATGAGATGGACCAGTCTGACCTTCAGACAGAATTACCTAAACATGCAATGGTGCAAAATCTGAACCTTGGAGCTACAACAGACTGTGTGTGTAATTAGGAGCAGTTCCTTTGAGTTGATACCACCCGGAACTGAAGCATTCAGATACGACAGCGCACCCTTAAACTTCTGAGAACCACGACGGTTCCAGTGCAGACCGAACTCCAACGAAGGAGCTCTATTAAAAAACTGTGCAGGTGCTCTGTGGACAACTGGAGCTATTTTCTTCAAACACGGTCATTACTTAAAGTCCCTGAAAGCTTGGTGCAGGGTTCAGAGGCCGGAGCCTATCCCAGCTGTCATAGAGGCGCAAGGGTACACCTGGACAGGTCGCCAGCCTGTCCCAGGGTGAACACAGAGAGACAGACAACCATTCACACCTGTGGGCAATTTAGAATCACTAATTAACCCCACTAGCTGCATGTCTTCAAACCCACGCAGACACGGGGAGAACACGCAGACGCCACACAGAGAGGTGGAATCAAACTCAGACCTCCTGGCTGTGAGGACACAGCGCTAACCACTGCACCACCGTGCCGCCCCTCTCATTTCAGTACTTACAAATCAATCCGACTCATTTTAGTGCTTAGAGGAACAGAAATGCAAATGCATTTTCAAGACAAGCACGGTCCAGCACTCCTCAGAACCTCGTTCTGTGGGTTCTCACCTGAACATTTCTGTGAGCTCTCCTTTGAACAACGCTATGATGACGGGGAAGCCGACGCAGGCGGGGACCAGGTAGAGCAGAGCGGGCTGCGGGCACACAGGAGAGCACATTAACAACCAAAAACAGTCTCAATAAACAGAAATGAAGACAAAGTCAACTACGAGTGTTCATCCAGCAGCTCAGCTCCCGTCTCTTTGCCTCTCTTTGGATTTTGCTCTGTAAATAAATACATTCACACAGTAACAAACAGGCACGAGTGACAGTGAAAACTGGCTGTGATTAAACACTGCGTGCAAATTTAACACCTGCAGCACATTTACAGGAAATAAAAGGACACATTAAAACATTTTTTCATTGATTTTACTTTCAGGCTTTTGAGGAACACTGAATAAGCTGCTCACAGACTCGGGTCCTATAATAATATTTCATATTCATCCTGTTTTGTTTAGAAAATGACCAACAGTAACAGACTCCACATTAAAGCAGAGGATGGACGCTGATAAAGTTCCTGACAAGGAAGCTGGTCGTGTTCCTGGCTACTAGTTTACCAGCTGCTAACATGGGAGGAAAAAGGAAAAGGTAGATTAACTGATTCTAATTCAGGGCAGTACACCAGGAGAGGCCCCGTGTTCAGTATTTAATGTCTGTTAACGGAGCCTAACAGCAGATCTTTGTTGTCATTTTAGTAATTTAGAAATAATCATAATACTGACAATCTTTAAAAGTGCAATGACACAAAGCCTCAGTGTAAAAGAGGAACACACAGAAGTGCAGCTCTGCAGCTACGAGTAAACACTGTCCATAAAACTACTGCACGTGTGTATTAAAGACATCCGGATGCATTAATCAGATTTTCAGTAATCAAATCATTTAATCATCCAGTCACACACACACACACACACACACACACACACTTGGTCAACGTCACATTTACTGCCGTCTCAGACCTCATGTCAGAAACATTAGTGTCATCCTGACACTGTTTAAGACTTTTGGCTTCTTCTACCTCACAGCTCTGCAGCTCTGCAGCTCTGCAGCTCCGCCTTCAGGCTGCCCGTGATTTTAAAATGTGCTCTAAAGACACGTTTCACTTCAGATGTGCCGAACAAATGATGTAAAAGATGTGAAAGAAAAGTATCACTTTACATTTTGGTTTTAAGCTCCTGTTTTTCTCCTTTAATGCCTGAAGCTAGGGAGTCAACACACACACACACACACACACACCTGAGATAAACAGCTGGAGTGGATCACTTTCATCAGCTTCAGCATCCCAGAGCTGCTTTAAACTGGAATTCAGACGCTTTTCTGTGCTGATGATAAATTTGTCCCTGAGACGAAACATCGTGACCTTTAACCCTGAGCCTCTCACAGTCAAAGTTCTCTGGATGTGTGTGATCTCTTCTGAAGAAAAATAATGACGGCTATCATTTTGGCCATAACTGTGAAGCCTGCTGGGATGCATTTGTTGTTCAGGTTTTCATACACCTGTGGAGCTGAAAAGTCCTCAAAATGAGCGGATGTGATTGGCTGCTGGGCTGCTGTCTCTGTCCCTTTTTTTCCCTCCCCCCAAAGAGGGGCCAGTTCAAGACGAGATCGTGCAGTTTAATCACAAAAAGACGACCCGCTGTTCGTTAACGCTCGTACCTGTGCGTGTTTGAAGGTGTGCATGACGAAGATGGTGAGGCCCAGGCCGAAGATGTAGGCCAGGAAACTGGTGTAGAAATACGTCCTGCTGTTCTTCTTTAAGCTGCAGACAGGGAGGCAGTTTTGAGAGGAAAGTAAATTAAGAACTTTTATCTCATCCAGACTCCTCCAAAGGAAACGAGGAGAGGAGGCAGGAGAGAGGCTGTGAGGATGTTACCTGACATCGAAGCGCAGCAGCAGGGCGATGAAGATACCCGGGATCACAATGTCACCCAGTCCCAGCATGGCAAAGTTACTGGCTCCAAGACCTTTCTCCAACAAGTCCTGTGGAAACACCACTGGAGGAAAGAAAGGGGGGGGGGGCGCATAGCATGATTAGCTGTTTTAACATCAGCTGGATAAAGTGTGAAAACACAGGAGCTAAAGTAAAAATACTGTCGGCTGCCTCGGCCTCCTCACAGCAGCATCTTCAGGCGGCACGAATCCTATAAGCTCTGTAACGCATGATTACAGGTCTCAGGAGATCTTAATGAGCCTCAGGAACTTTACTGACCATCAAATCAAAACCAAACGGCTGCGTGAGAACCAGAAATAAGAACTGCTGCAATCATAATAACCCACTGAGAACACCGTCACTGATTGGCTTCATTATGCTGATAACTCGTCTGAGATTTTTAATAGATGGATCTATGGCCTTCATTTGAAAATCCTGGGTCACATCCTTTAAGTTATCATGTTCACAAGTTTGCCAGAAAAACTCGACCTCCAACTTTGACCTCGAGGTCAGAGGTCACTGAGATTCAAACAGCTATCGCGTTCACAAAGTTGAAAGTCGGCCGCCCGCTCGGCAGGGTGAGACAAAAACCTGGCACACTTACATTTGATTGGTGCTTCAAATGACTTGGCAACTGTCACCATGACATTGGTCCCAAACACCTGGAGAGAGACAGAACAAAGATGATGTACGTGTGTGTGTGTGTGTGTGTGTTGACCACACCAAGTTCATCAAATAACTACAACTGAACTCTGACATCACGGCTGAGCTCGAATCTTTCTTTTCTGTGTAAGCACCCGATAACTACCTGAGACGTGTTTAAGTGATCGTGTGTGTAAATATTTCATCTCACCCAGAAAACGTCGTAGATGAACAGCCCCCCCAGCAGGATGCAGCCGGTACTGACGTTGTTCAGGTGGAGCAGCTCCACTCCGTTCAGGGCGAACGCCAATCCAAACAGGTTATTGGCTATCCAGTGCTGTGATGTCACAATACAGGCACACGTGAGCACACAATCGATCCGCACAGGATTTATCATGGAGCAGACTGACTGACAAATACGCAGGGTTGGGTCACAGGTGGAAGTGAGGCTCCGCCTGGCGCTCGACAACCACCTGTGATCACACAGACTTTACACTGCACTGCTCCAACTTCAGGATTAAAGCTGACATGAAAACAGTTTAACAGGACTGACTTCCTGTCTGCAGGCAGCATGAGCTTCACAGGGACACACACACACACACACACACACACACACACACAGAGCGAGCAGCCTACTTTTCTTCTCAACAACGTGCTTCAATATTTTTCTGGGGTTTTTGTAAACCAGTAAATTTGAAACTTCATGGACAACAAAACAAATGTATTTGATTAATGATTGTGTGCATACTGCTGGATTACCCATGACACAGAGATGATTTGGGTTAATGCTGTTACTGAAGGGCAGCTGCGGCACAAACACTGGGTGGAGGTCTAATAAATGTGTGGCGCGCAGTATAAACTCCACAGATCTGGGACCCAGGAGCGCCCATATCTCAAACCCAGCTGACGGTGCCTCTGCAGCTCTGTGACGATCTGAGGGCAGTTTCGTTAAAGCAGCACCGAACGGGTCAGATCTTTACCTTTTTGAGCAGGTACCAGACTCCCACCACAGTGCTGATGAGCAGACACACCAGGTTCTTGGTGTCAAATTCATAATTGACGATTTCTGTGGAGAGATGGAGATCAGGTGTGAATGTGAAACACTTGTAAAGATGCTCAATCAGGTTCAAAAGGCCAGCCGGCCAAAGACCAAATTATATTCCTACGACTCAGATTTCTGCCTAAAGCACAAGCCATCAGAGATATTTACAGCTCTCAGAGATTCAATTGAATAAACTGAATCCTCAAAGAAACCGTTTCCTCAGTAAACACATTACATTGAGGAGATTTGCTCCTCAGCTTTTCTTTCTTTCCGCTCTGAAACCCGTTTGTATCACATTCTGCAGAGTAGCCAGTCCATTATAATCGTGTGAAAAAGAAAACGCATCCTCTTTCAGATGTCTTTAATCTCCCTGACGGAAACTTCCTAAAGGGATTAATATAGTTTGATCTAATCTAATTAATCATCTGGTCCTTGGCACGGTGCACTCTTTAGTGCTTCATCAGGAATTAAGAGGATAAGTAGCAGCCAGGAGCTGCTAATCAAACACACTTGATTAAATGTTAATCAGCATGTGTGAGCACCTTTATAAAAGCAGTTTTGGCAGCTTATTGGCCGGGAGCATTCAGGTGCCAGGGAGAAATAAAATCAGCAGTAATCTTAGAGAAGCAATGGCTGCCTATCAACCTGGGACATATATGGCCATTTCCATCATTGTAAAATTAAAAAGAATTATTCATTCATTAAAGACGTCGAGCTTCCCAGGATGTCCCAGCAAATTCATCCCAAGGTCAGCCTGTGCAAAACTAAAGAGCTACGTCTCAGACTCTGAAACACGTACGGCTGATCTGAAGGGCGACCAGGAGAACGCTTCTTCTCCAGAGACATCCCGGTCCAGAGTCCGAACCGGAACCTGACTGAAAGGCCGCGGCAGCAGCAGAAGAGCTCCGTGCTTAAGCGAACGCCTGCAAACCTCAAAGCACTGAAGCGACGCTGCGAAGAAGAACGGGCCAACATTCCTCCACAATCATGTGAGACATCAGTTCCACAGAAAATGATCCGCTGCCTCGAGCATGCTTCCCATGGAAATACATTTTAAGGATTAAATTGAAGCCAAAAATTGTGCAGATGTTTTCCTTTTGTCTGCAACACATTAGCTTTTTTTTTTGGGCCTGAAACCAAAATAAAAAAGCCTGGATGAGCCCACACTTTGTCTTTTAAACGGCGCTGATTTGAACTAAACTGTGTTTTTTCCTTTCAGAGGTGCGACGGGCAGCAGGTCTCACCTTCTTTGGACTCTCCGGAGCCCTGAGTGAAGAGCAGCTGGTACTGTTTGTTTGGGAAAGAAGCTGGGAAGATTCTGGACATCAGAGGACTGAGAGAGAGAAACAAGAACAGAGTGAAGTCGCTCCAACATCGCTTTAATCAGACTGATTTACTCACACACACAGTCACACACTTTGATGTACCTCATAGTGTGAGACAGAGCCAGGACGCCCAGGACGAAGAAGTAGACGGAGAGCAGCAGGTTGATGTACTCTTGAGAAAATACCTGCATCACAGCACACGTCCAACATAAGAAATTAGCCTCCTCTGATGAAATGTACTGCTGCAGCTCTACCCCACGCCCCTGGGAGAGGGCTGAGGAGACCCCGATTTACCTTGAAGAAGAGGTAGAGCCCAAACAGAGTGCAGCTGGCGATGATGGGAAACCTCGCTGCGTCCCGACTGGTGATGGTCTCCGGCATGTCGGCCGCATTCTGGGAGAAACAGAGCAGGGACGTGAATATGAACCGGCAGGTGACAGGAAGTGCACAGCAATCCAAACTCCATGTGACACCACACCAAGCTAAACGTTACCTCCAAAAAGGTGTGACATCATCTCAAATTAGCTTCAACAGAACCTGAACCGCGTTCCAAGAGTTCAGATGAAAGGAACATCAAACAGAAACAGTTTTTTAATCAATCAGGTAGGATTATATGGATTATATGTTGCTAAATGGGTAATTAAGTGTTATTGGCATTAACACTGGAGCACCTGAGAGTCTCGGTAAGGCTGTTTGCCAACACTGTAACAAGCAGGTGCTTCACTCTGCAACCTCAACTAATCTGAGGCGTCGCCTGCTGCTCATGAAATGAGGCAACAGAGGGACCACAGATCTGCCTGCACAGGACGGAGGCTGCAGCTGTGTCATGATGGGGGGGTTCTAACTGCATTAAAGGAGCCACAAGTATCTGCAGCTGTGATCAGAGCTGGCTCTATTCTCTAAATACCAACAAAAAGCTGCTTCGGTGCTTCCTTCATTACCTCCTTTAGCAGAGGGGACACTGGAGCATCCTTCGAGAAAGGAAAGGAGACGTCCCACAAAATTATCCAGCAAGCGGCTGACATCACTGATGGCAGGAAAAGTGGCGCGAACCATGTAAATATTAAATATTAGTGTGTTTTCATTCAGCCACAGCATGTGTCAGACCCACAGCTGAGCTCTGATCATTATGCTGCTGTAATAAAACTGATTCTCATCCAGGTGGTGTTTGTGTGACCAACAGTTTATACACAAAAAAAACCTCTCGATATTAAAATGATCGCAGTTCAGCCCCTAACGCCAGCATCAGGGAGGATTTTAACAGCTAATGCAGAAACACCATAACGTGTTTATACAGCCGTGCTGGAGGCTGCATCCTTCTCTCTGCTGCTGAGGTTTGTCCTCCTACACTCACATCTGACCTGCTGCAGAAGACTGACAGGAGGCCCCGAGAGAGAAGCCCGAGAGTCACCTCCATCTATATTCTCCTCCGTCTCCTCCCCCCGAGAGAGAAACTGGGACAGAGGACGGGGCGGATGTAGAGAGATAAAGCAAAGAGTGAAGCAGTCCTTCACGATCCAAAGCTGAAGTTTACGTCCATGTTTGCTGAGACTAAATATAAAATGTATTTTTTTTTTTAAGGCAACTTGGTGAATTTTACTCTAGAAGTTTCTATAGAAACCAGCAAACCACAAACGACTCACATTTACCACAGAACACACACCCGTCACCAAACATGCTGCAGAGACGCAGAGGACACCGTGTTAGCCGGACGCTAGCAGAAAGCACTGCTACCCCAGGAACTACATCAGGGAGGAGTTAGTCACAGGAACTACGTCACCACCGCGGAGCTTCATCAGGAAGAGCTTCACACAGATCGCTGTTTCACATCCTTTAATGTTTGAGAAGCTTGGATTCTTTGTCTTATACTAAATCTCATTATGTGCCGTTTTTAAATTTGTTTTTGCTAAAATTTGGTGAAAATTTGCACGAACCCGATTCACCCTAAAAGTGATCGGTGCGGTCGGGATGCAGGTGAAGCTCTGCATCTTATTCAGGCGAGGCAGAAGGCGTGTCTCCGGGCTAAACAGCAGCCCGAACAATCCAGGCCTCCAAGGTACACCATCCATAAAATGCAGTACTCTGATGGTTCGAGGATATTTGGTTTCCCATTGTTCTGGCCCTCTATATATATCATCTGTCTTTTCACTAAATGATCTTTGATCAATGTAAAACAGAATAATGTAAATTTTTCTTCCTCCACGTGACTGCACACGGTGTTTTAAGGTACCTGCAGGCAGGTTGCTGTTTTCTCTCAGCTTACGCGAGTGTGTCAGTATCTGGGGGACAGAGCTGATCTCAAACATGTCTGTGCTTCGTTTTGCTGGCCGGCACATACACTGAAGCGACGAGCTGATGTACCGAACAGTTTGTCACTGAGGCTCCAGTAAACACCTCCCCGTGTTCATGCAGTCTGTGTCAGTGCTGGAAACCAACAGTGTCTGGGTGTATTTGGTGCACACAGCGGCTCTCATACTCACTCTGAACCCAGAATCGTAATCATTTTCTCCGAGCTCCTACAGACGGACAGACAGACAGAATGGGTGGACAGACAGATGTGCACACAGAAACAGACAGGGAGAGAGAGGGATCAGATCGGCAATCAAGAGGAGGGCTGGAAGCAGGGCCCAAAATTAAAACAAGCAAACAGGTGTCAGACGCAAGAAACAGATCATTACTGCTGGAGTTTGAGAGGATAACAGCTTCAGTGATTAAAGGTTTGCACTCATATTTATATCATATGATGGCTGATAGAGGAGAAACAGCAAGAAGGACAGGAAGAATGGAGGAAGAGAGGACGGATGCCACGCACGCCTCACCCGAGGCTCAGACAGCGGCTTCGTCAGACGCCAGCGCAAAACCCTCCGTTTAAGAAACATGCAGTCATGTGCCGAGAGATCAAAGCATTAGCTGATCACGGCATCAGAGCTCTGACTCAGTGCTTCAGCTCCTCACCGAGCCGTCCCCCAGAAGCTTTACAAGGCCCAGATACTTCTGATCTCCACCACCGCTGTTCTGTTCAGCCCAACGTGTAACACCGAGGGACGGGGAAGCGCTCAGGACGCACAGGAGAGCCACACGAGCCACTGAGGTTTTAAAATGAGCAAAGCTGCTGTCCACAGTGAGCAGAGCGGTCAGCGGCGCTTCACCTCAGAGCGCACAAAAGCCTCCGTTTGTACACACACAGCTCTGCAACATCACAAATCACCTTCATGTATTTGCAGCTAAAAGCTCCATCGCATAACTTACTGAAATGTCTGAATGAATTACGTGTTACAGTTTGCTAGTGTCATATTACAATATAGATGAATTTGTGACTAACACTTTGATCAGCAACACATTATAATGAAGTCAGCACAGACTGTTTTCATACTTTGTTTCTTCCACGTTTCTATTTCACACTAAATCTGAAAAAAATATATTAAATATTTCGTTACTGAGCTATGGAACAATCACCAACAACTTAGAATCAGAACAATAAAGAAAACAGACACATTTCACACAGCTGTCCATCTTCCTCTCCACACCAATGGGAGCAGAGATGGAGGAGGAGACTGAATCTCACAGCTGCATATATTAATATACGGCCGAGGTTATAAATAACCCACTCAAAGGTTAATCCGCCACTAAAAATAGTCCCCCGGGAAAGGCTGCCTGCCTTTCAATAGCACCTGATCAGCTGATTGATGTTTTAATGGTTATTTTCTTCTTTCAAATTCCAAACCGAACAGAAACTCAAACATTCAGTTCTGTAATTACATTTAAAGCATTAAAAAGATACTCAAATCTAATCATTTCCACTCTGTAGTGATAAAGATAATTGACTAACTAATGAGCAGATATATTTAGTGTTAAATTACTCTAAGTGTGATTAACAAGGTATAAGGATGTGAATCAGCTGCAGAATATTTTAAACTAAGGAAAGACAAATTTCTATAGAACAGTTTGGTGAACAGATGTGATCTTGAACCATCATCTCCACCGAGTTCAGAGCTGCAGAGGGAAACATTCGCCTCGGGCCACAGAGCCAACTCTCTCTTCCCCGCACGATAACCGTTTTTTCTCGTTTTTCCAAACGTGTTCATCAGTAGCTGATATTAGGAGACAAAAGGAACACCCGTGGTTCCGATTACAGCCCGTTACCCGCTGCAAACAGCTCGCTTCAATTAATTTCACAATACCTCCTGCAGGACACGTCTGCCTCTGTTTGTGGGCGTCTCACGCGTGCCTGACAGGAACGAACTCGACTCAGCGAGATCAGAGTCTGCGTTCACTGTGAAAGCCAGCGGGAGATTCTTCAAAGCAAATGACAAACACAGAAAGCAGCACTGAAGCATTCACTCTGAAGTCATTTCAGAGACACAGGTGAAGCCAATCAAAGTGGTCCTACTCCAGAATGTTTGGCGCAATATGATCAAGAATCTGAAAGGGGAAAAAAAAGGAAAGATACAAACTTGTGGTCCTCAACGTGTCAGAAATCAGTCTGCTGTGTTTGAGTAAATGGAAGTATTGTGTTACAGTGTGAGGATGTGGTGGTTTTAGTGTGCCACTGCAGAGCACCGACGCACACATCGCACTATTCTGACTACTCTTAATGCACAGCTGTGAATAGTATTTATACTGGGTTCTTAAAGTACTGCATATTGTATTAGTGTTAGCTTCTACTGCTGCTGTAACTAAGCAATTTCCTGCACAGGATCAATAAAGTTCTATTCTATCCTGTTTATCAGGTCTCTTCTTCTGAGTTTCAGCATGTGGCGTCTCCTGCAGAGTTTAAGCTTTCACTGACTGGGTTTGAGTTTTGATATCTTCTACGACTCCTCTCACAGGTCGGGGTTTTCTCCATCTCAGTCAGTCGCACTGGAATCACCCACTCTGAGACCTCAGCCTACAGGTTATTCTGCTCCACGCCCCCACCTTCCCCTTCTACATCCACACTTCACGCATCAAAGCGTGTGCATTTTTGTACTTTTCACTTAATGGTAGTCTTGCTGCAGCAGGACTCTGACCCCCAGAGTGGAGAGCGCACACCCCCATAAAGGAAGCAGGTCACAGGGTCTCTGTCCTGTGAGTATTTGCATAGATCAGCTGCTGGTAACTCAGACACACCGGTTTCATTTTACAATGGTTAAAATTAGCTTCCGTTTATGCAAATTAACGCGATTCGCTGTCAGCTTTGCTGCGTTCTAAGAGTCACCAGCGGAAACCTCCATCACCTCCACCCTGCTGCTCACAGGATGTGGGAGATTTTCTCTACTTAGAGCTAACTGCGCATGTCTGCAAGCCCACAAAAGAAAACAAATGGATCCCACTAAGTACACGTCTCTTTCCCCCCGCCAGCCCCCATCACCTGGTGATGTGTTCACGCTCATGAGGTTAGGCTCGGATTCATGTCACAGCTCAGCCCTCTCCTCTCTCCGGGTGTAGCGCTCGTTTTCGGCTCACTTCTCCCCTTTAAAATGACCCCCACAGTGTGCCAGCTGACCCGGTTACTCCGCCAGGTAAAAGTCCGGGAGCAGAGGTGTACATAAACATCTGGATACGCATTCTTCCCACCAGGCGTCAAATAAGCAGAAGTACACACAAGCACAAAAACGCTGGTCACTATTTCTGTCATTTTAACCCCGCAAACGCAGTGTCAGAAGTGCAACAAGTGGGGATGAAGGCCGATTAGCATCTGGAACTAACCGGTACAATCAAACAGCTGGACCCTTAAACCTAGCCGCCGTGTCTGGACGCTCAGTTTGCGTTGTTATCGATAAATTCAGGGCGTCGTGCTCTAAATAACTCCACCGTGACCCTTTGTCTGCATTTGGTTTGGAAAACATTATTTTTAGTCTCTTTCAGAAACACCTGGCGAGCCGCTATTTAGCCAGCCGCTAGCTGTAGCAGCTAGCCGCTGAGGGCTAATGACAGCCGGGCTTAAATGAAGCGTAAACACCGGGCTCCGCTGGCAGTTACCTTGGATTTGGAGCAGGTGACGGACCGCAGGGCTCCGAAGAAGATGGGCAGGAGCGCCATGAAGACCAGGCTGCCGTACGCGAGAGCCGTGCCCTCCGGGGTGGCGACGAATTTCGCCGTGGCGTTGAGCGCCTCGGTCCCGTTGGAGTCCGTGGCGTTCAGGGCGTCCAGGACGGCGGAGGCGGCCGCCTCCGGAGCCGAGGCCGTGGCTTGTTCAGCCTCAGACATGGTTCTTCACACGGAGAGCTTTCGGGGAACTGCCAAAGCTGTGGCGTTAAGTAACAGACGGTTAGAGGTGGAAGCTGAATCGCTGCGTTTGTCATTCATCTACCGCGGTGCTGCTGGAGTCCCGATAAGGCCACGTTTCCTAAAGCAGTGAGCGGAGAGGAGGCAGGAAGAGGAGGGCTCACTCCGCCGCAGTTTCCGGGACACCGAGCGAAGCAAAACAGGAAGCATCACAGCTGCAGACACGTGCTTCAAAACGTTTGTAGGGCAGTAAAAATCCGATGAGGCCAGCATGACAGATGTTTACTCAGACATTATGTAGGAGCAGGTCATGACTAACAGGTACTGATCTGTAAATAACTGCAGCTTATTATAAAATATTATACTACAGTATATTTCTAACTAACCAGGCAGCTCAGTCGCTTTCTCCTGACAAAACGTTCTTTAAAGATAAAACACATTTCATTTTGAAACGTAAAAGTGAGGTCAGAGGTCAAATGTGGCATCATATTTGGATGCAAACTATAATGTGATATTTAGAGAGCCCATATATCAGTGGAATTTCCTAAATGTTGCCAACACAAACACGGGGAGCAGAATTTTAAGCATAGTTTTAAAGATAAAAAACATTTAATGAAAGTTTGACTTTATTTGACCTTGAAGAAGAGGTCAGAGGTCAAATGTGATGTCAGATAAATTCACTGACACCACTTTTAAATAAAATGACTACACTGGAGACTCCGACTGATGTACTGATAAAGCTTTATTTGGGCGCAGTAAACTCTAGAGGTCCACGCACGGAAGGAAGACCTCTTCCTGCATCGTCTCGCAGACCCTCCTCCTGTGAATGATCGTTTAATTGTAGAGGTGTGCAGGCTGCTGGCTCCTCTGGTACCAGTTGTTCCTTCTTCAAGGTCGTTTAATAAAAACACTCAAACAAGCAGTTCGTTATCCTTCGAGTTGGGTGTTGTTACACCCAGCCAAAGCTCTCCTTATACATTTTTCCATTTGATTCTAACATGTGACATCTTTTAAATCTTTATCTGGTACTTTATGTTGACAGTACACACCACAACTGTCAGAACCATCGTTTCTAAGTTGCATGGATTTTTGTCAGTTTTGTAGCAATAAATCACGAAGTTGCTACATGATTTGCTACATTCATAGACCATCATCTTCTGATGGTCCTCCAATATGCATGGTGGCTGTTTTGAACTCTATACTGAGCGTGATGGTTCTTACGAATTTCAGTCCAAGCATGCGTGGTGGCAGGCCTCAAGATCCCTGTAGTGGGTGGAGCCTGTCAGCATCCTAACCCTCGTCTACCTTCAACTACTAAACATCTTTCTTGCCTACCGTGACGCTCCTCATCTCACGAGCATCATTTACAGAAGTTGTTAGAAAACGAGTTTGTTTACTAGGATTTTTCTGATTAAGTGAATTTCAGCTGGACAAACATATTAATGTGGTTGCACTGATAATGAACATAACCAGAGGTAACAGGATCACTTAATTTCAAACACATTCTTACAAAAACTTCCCGCTGCAGTAAGAAGAAATGCTACATAATTAGCTTTCAGTTCAGTTTTAATTCTGTAGCATCAATTCACAACAACAGTCGCCTCCAGGTAAAGACTGTAAGGTAAAGACAACACTGGAGAAAGCCCAGCAATCGACAGCAGGGAGGAAAACAACAGGAAGGAACCTCCAACAGGAGCAGGCTCAGGGAGGGGCCATCAGCTGAGACCGGTCGGGGGTGAGGGGAAGAGAAGAGGCTGACCAGAGGATATCAGACAGGAGGATGAAGCTAAATGTCCATATTATGTATACAAACTCTCAGAGGGATATTAAGCAGTATGCAGCATTAAGTGTATGTAGTATTTAGTGGTTATTAATGAGTGCGTTTATCAGTCCTGATAACTGCTCTCGTTATTTGCACCATTCTTGCCCTGATGAAAACACTGAGGCGGCTTAAACAAGTGCAGAATTTATGCACCACTGAACAAAGATGTCTCCACTACAAAAGGATCCAAACCACCTCTTCATTATAACAAGTTAAGGGGATTCGTTTGTGTGTGACATCTTAATCACGATAGACAATCTTTGCAGTGAGGAAACAGCGCGTCTTCCTCGTTGGTGGAACAGCTTGTTCTGACTGTTCCACCTGCAGCGCCTGCTGGAGGACTGAGAGGAAACCACCGTATCAGAAGAAGAGGATCATCTTTTGTTTATTTTGCATTTTTTAAAAATTATTGAAAAGTAGAAGTGGAAGCTGAAATGTGACTCAAACAGTACACACAAGCTAGATACTTCCTACATTGACTACTGTATCGTTTTTTGTAACTCTTTGGCAAGTTATAAAGACCTGTGATGGATTGGCAACCCACCCTGTGGCAATGGAGTCATTTTGTATCCCTTTATGATCAATTTAAACCATTTTGGCAATTTAGCATCCAATTATTACCACCTGGTAACCATTTTTCATGCCTCTGTGGTCATTTTGCATTCCTTTTTTGGTCTTTAGATGGTCATCATTGGTCCCTTTAAGATTATTTTTCACCTCTTTGGCCATTTTGCATCAATCTGGTGACCCTTTGTGATCATTTTTTCTCATTTAGTGGTATTTTATTTTGGGGGGGGGGCTTCAGAAATCCATCCCTGTGGTGTTTTTGTACCTGCATCTATGCAGTCAGCCTCCATAACATCTTGCAATAATAACAAGAATCTATATTTTACCATAAAAAAACCTTTACTGAATATTGTAAAACTCAAACAATAAAAGTCTTTGCACAAGATTTTTAAATATTTACATCAGTTTCTGTAGAGAGTTGAACAGACCTGAGGGGAACAACAAATGCAGAAGAAGCTAAGAAGGAAAAAAGCAAAAAAAAAGAACTCCTAGAAAATCAAACCAGAATAAAAAGTCACCCAAAAACAAAACAAAAAGTTCTATAGTGTCACTAAAACCAGCTCAAAAAGCCCGTAAAGTCCTCGAGGTCAGGATCGTTCCATGTCTGAGTTTGAGGTTTAATTCCCACCAGTGAAGGTGCTGAACGGCACTTTGTAAAACAACCTCAGCCTGACGGCAGAAGGTCCAACGACAGGAAGTCACCTGTTCCTGCTGTTCCTCTCATTCATCATTACGTTTAATTCTGGTTTCTTTCAGCTTGGCTTTGACCTTTTAAACTGCTGGATGCACTATTGTCTTTCTGGAAAACCTTAATTTGAAATTAACTAGAATTATCACCCAAAATTCTAAAAATCTCATATTTGTGTTTTAAAATTTAAAATGTGTCAATCTTTCCAGGTCCCGAGGCTGCCTTAGTGCTCACTGAGCTTTACTTCGGTCTAAGAGCGGTAAACCTGGAGAACTACAAAATAAAAGTCCTGACTGCTCTCTGTAGAGGACCTACAAGGTGAACTGGCTTTGGATTAAAAAAATAATAATTAAAAAGAAAAAGTGTATAAAAAGCATTCAGAGCATTCAGAGCCCAGGATGATCACAGCGCAGACAGGAAAGACTGGATGATCACAGAGGCGCTGATTAGGATCATGAGGGGCGTGGCCTGAAGGAACAGGGCGGAGCTCTTTAGCACCACCTCCACTGGGTAATGGTCACTCAGCTCCAACACCTGGCAGACAGAAGCAATGGAAGTCAGAGTCAAGCGGTATCAAATATAATATAATTAAATATAATTTCATCAGCTGGAATTGGATAGTGTTGATGAATAATGTGAAATCTGGTTTAAAAAAAATGGTTTCATAATATTTTCAACCAATTTGCACGACATCAGTTTGAACCGCTCTCTGCAGTCACTGCTCATGTAAACACCATCAGAACCACTTCAAACGTACACGTTTCTGTCACGAACAGCCTGCACAGACATCAGCTGTCGACATGTCTGCTAAATGGTAATGAGGTGAGGCTAACAGCTGTTTTCCCAAGTGTCCCTAAAGGTACCGTGGCAGTGTTCTGCTCAGAACAATCTCACACACCTGGCCTGTTAACGAGGATAAAAGCCACTCCAGTTGAGCGCTCAAAAAAAACAAAAAACTGATGCTGTGAGCACGGCTGCATTCAGAGAAGTTCAAACGCAGCCTCAGAATGAGGAAGAAAGATGACTGAAGTGACTTTGAAAGGTGGCGCGGGTGCTGGTGGTGTTGGTTCCACACAGCACATCTGTACAGTTTACAGCCGACGCTCTGCCCTGCTGATGTCAGAGCACTGGGAGGAGACAGGAAGGCAACTCAAAAAACCTCTCGTTACAACCAAACAGCATCTCTGAATGCACAGCAAAGCTTGAAGCAGACGAGCTGCAGCCGCTGCTGTCAGCTAAACACAGCAAACAGACTCGAATTCACACAAGATTGAAAAAATGAGAGGATGGATCCGTCCCGCCTGTGTCAGCAGCTCAGTCTGTGGTTGGGGGTTTAAGGTGTGGGGGAATTTTTTGGCCCACTTTGGTTTAATGTTTATTGTTATTTTCCTTTTTGTTTATTAGCCGGTGTCTATCTTATTGCTGTCTTTTAACTGGAAGCACTTTGGTCTTTAAAGCTGGACTGGATCACACTTCCTGTTCACAGGTGTATCAAATCTTTACAAACCCCCTACAATCTATTCAGACTCAAGTTTCACATATTTGTGGCTTACAGGCTGATAATAATTTGAAGACCTTCATTCGGACAGCTTTAATAACAAACTCACTGCCAGTGTCTGCACACCAGGGGGCGCTGCAGAGAGCTCCTAAAAATCCACTTCAGGTACTCTGTCATAACTCAGAGCAGCAGCATCATCAGCAGATGATCACAATCCACACTGAAGGCAGCAAAGTTTAGCTTTTATTGCAGGGACGCTACATCTTTATGAAGCCTGTGTGTGTGTGTGTGTGTGTGTGTGTGTGTGTGTGTGTATGTGTGTGTGTGTGTTCATGCGATCATCTGGGCTGCTGTACCTGCCTCCTGGAGATTTTGAACTCTGCACCGAGATCAAAGACTTTGGCAGAGAATGGCTTGATCTCCCTCAGGAAGGTTTCTCCATATACAACGATCCTACACACACACACACACACACACACACACACACACACACACGAAAGCTCTTATCTGCTGTTCAAAAATACAAAAACTAAACTATTAAAATTTTATGCAAAAACAATTTTTTTTCTTCCACATAAGCACCTTTTTGAATATACAGTATTATTAGTAGTAATAATAATCATAATAAACTTGTGTTTGCAGCTGACACTTTGTACCCTGCTGACCTGTGTTCTGGGCACACACACCTGTCGTATGCACAGTTGTTCATGTCGGTGAGGGTGGTGTCCACCCTGTCTTTGATGAGCCAGTTGAAATCGGCCTCCGTGTACAGTCGGATGGTTTTCCTGTCATTCCGTGTCACGTAGGCACAGCTGGCGTGGAAGTCTCCCAGGAGCATCACGTTCTACACGCAACAAATGATTCGCACGTTAAAATCACGTCTGCAGAGAGCGATGCTTCAAACGCAGCGGGTACCCGAAGCGCCTGGGGCCTGTCCGCGTTACCCGTTTCTTCATCATCAGAAGCATCCACTTCAATCAATGCGCAGTACTGTGCAAAAGTCTGGAGTCATCCCTCATTTCTTTATATTTTGGTGCCAGACTTTTACATTTTTTAAAGTGCTCTTGAGCAGCGCTTCTCCAGCTTTCTGAAGGCCTTTGAGCAGTTTTCTGTGGACAGTGGCTGCGTTTTCACTCCAGTCCTTGAACCACTTAACACCTAACTCAAGGGATTAACCAGTGCTGTGTCTACACATAAGATGAGTCCAAATTTGAAATTTTAGTTCAAACTGTCATCAGTAAGTGAGGAGTTCAGGGGTCCAACAGTGAGTGTGCTCAGCCACCTGTGAAACATGGTGGCGGCTATGATCTGGTTGGGTGACTCAAGACTTTCGCACAATGCTGTAGCATCGCGCCTTTGCACTGCAGCCATGTTTCTCTCACTGATGACTGGCTCGTTTTGTCCGACATCAAGTTTGTCTGTTTCTCACCGGTCCAGTCGAGCGCTTTAATCGACCCTCTCAGTCTGAGCGTCATCGCGCTGCATTCAGAGACCGGTTAATTCCGACCTCCTCAGACTGCCATAAACTGCAGTTCTTTTAATGGCCGCTTCAGGCTGGCTCTAAAAGTGAGCCGACCTTCACGGGCACAGAACGATGGTTTCAGTCTCTACAGCTGACTGCATCTCTAAGACGTCCGTGCTCCTGTTCTCACAAATTCACATCATTTATTTTTAAGTTACCAAGTTGCAGCTTGCCAACCAAGCATGCTATAGCACTACCTGATATACACACCTGCTGGTCTGAATATGGTCTGACTGCAAAATGCCAAAACCTGAGTCCAGAATCCAGTGGTACCTGTGGTACCTTTAATATGGTTCAAAAGCTGTTGACCTGTATGATTATTGAGTCAACACGAGCTGCTGCTAATGTGCACGGCAGGAAACATCCTGTTAAATCTGTGCTGATCGACGAGTTATCAGATCAGTTTCCGCACCGTGTTGTTCCATTTCTTGCTGACTTCCAGAAAGACGTCGTAAAGCTTGTCGATCTCCTGGACGGCTCGACTGGGCTCGCTGTGGAGAGGGACCAGGATAAACTCCTTGATTGCTGCCGGGCGGGGAGGAGGAAGGGGAATCAAGGACAGAGAGGAGTGAAGGAAGGAGAATGAAGGGAGAGCAAAAGTCAGCTGACGCAGTTTAAAACAAAGATTTCTGAGCAAAGTTCTTAAAATGTTTTTGATGCACTGACTGGTGTTATCGCTTTGGAAGCGAACCACAAAGGGGTCTCTGACGAAGGCGTTATTGCTCTTGTACTGGAACTGACCCGTCACGTTCACCGTGTCCGTCCTGTTCGGAGAGGACGAGAGCCTCAGTGTGTGGAACAGTGCGATTTGTCATTAGTAAATGAGCCTCGCAGAGAGGAAGCTTCAGATTTAAAACAGCTTTACCTGATAAATACATCTGCAATGAGTATATTCTATTAATATTAACTGTTGCATTGTTCCAAATAGTTTATTTCAGTTTCTAATTTTCCTTTTTGTCACTGTTGACAGTTTTGTGTACATTTGATGGTCGTTGTGGCCGGATCCAGGTGAGTGCAGGTGTGTAACGCTGGACCAGCAGGTGCAGGCGGACCACAGCCACGTCTTACCTGTAGATGAACACATACTTCTGCATGTCTTTGGGATCCTTTCCCAAACTCTCACTGGACACCGCCTGGTAGTTGTGCTCCTCATACCTCAACACAGAGATGGAGACAAAACGTCAACAACTCATCACACGCTACACAACACAACCCCCCCCCCCCCCCCCCAGAACTGTGAGCGCAGTGGCACAAAGACTGATGGGGTTTCTGAAACGATCAGGTGACTGTTACAGAGGGCGGTGAAGCTGGACTCGAGTGGAGTTCAGGTTAAAAACACCTGGACTGATGTGCCCCCTCACGCGCCCCTCTTCGCTTCTGTTACGACCCGCTAGCCTAGGGGGGGTGCGGGAGCAGCACCGCAACGACAGGTGAGGGAGAGCACACACACCATA
>JAVDPK010002689.1:81815-92493 GCA_034780415.1 Cichlasoma orientale | reverse complement strand
AGGTGGTTCAGCCCGTGCCGGGCAGCGAGAGACTGCGATCCCCACGCGCACACACGATACGGCACGCAGCCGTAACACTTCCCTCGCCCACATTTATCCCGGCAGCCGCGCAGTTTGAACAATCTCGCTTTTTTAGGCACCGAGCTCCCCACCCGCACAAACTTCCTTCACTGAGTCACGTTTTCTGATCGTCTTATTATTTATACTCTCAAAATAAACTCGATTTCATAAAGCATTCAGTTACGCAGGTGTTAATTAACGAACCCAAGTTAGCCCTTTAGCGTTGGCTGCTATCAAGCTGTGATAACGTTGCAGATTTGCATTCATGCATTTCTCAGCAGACATTGTGTATCCGGGAAACTTGTGAAACACATTAACACTGGGTGCATTTAGGAAAACGCACAATTGCTGACAAATGTACACAAACACATGTAAATCTGTATGCAACTACATTATAATGTGCTGGAAACACTTTAAAAGATGCTAATATGCTAACATAAGCCAGCCCTGTGATGATGTGTCTGGATCCAGTTAGACTCCCTGTACCAGCACCGAGTCTCTGCTCCTAAAGCCTGTTATCCTCATAGGATTTGCTACAACTTGATTTAAGCCGGTGACGGGAAAACACGCCGAGCTCTACCTGCCCCCCCCCCCCCCCCGGTCTGGATACCTGCCCCAGCCCCGCTGAGAATCCTGAGAAACCCTGTTAGTCAAATCTGTCAGTGCAGCACAGACGAGTAGAGTTTAAAACACAGGACTTTATTTTTGGTTTTATTTCCTGTTAGCTCCCATATAAGCCTTTGAATATCCTCCCACCACAAAATGACCCACACCACACCCCCCCACCACGTTTTCACCCAATGTCGACTGGCGTGTTCCTCAGAAAGGTCCCCCGGGGGAGGCAGTCAGTGTGTTCACAAATCCCACGATGACATCAGCATAAACAGCTTCACTTATAACAAGCCACAGTTTTTAAGCAGACTGGACACCAACCACCAGAGAACAAGCTGCTCATCACCCCCCAGGAGACAAACATATAGGCAGAAAGAAAGCAGCTGACCGACGGGTGCAGCAACGCCTCGGCTGCTCAGAGTACTGCGGGTACTCGGCTGCTCAGAGTACTGCGGGTACTCGGCTGCTCAGAGTACTGCGGGTACTCGGCTGCGTTCTTCAGGCTGCCATCAATTTCAAAATGAGTTCATATGGTTCTTAAACTAGTACGTTCTTTGAGTTTAAACATTGTTTTCTATGTTCTATTGTGAATAAATTATTTTTTAAGAGATTTGCAAATCAATGCATTTTGTTTTTATTTGACATTTTATGCAGAACCCCAAATTATTTGGAACTGGTGTTGGAAATGGATTTAAAAAAAGTTCCCATCCTTCTTCTATTTCCATCATTTGGAGAGTTTTATCAGACCGCTGCACTGATTAAAGTTTAACTCCTCTAAAGATTTCAGTCATTAAAGCTTCACTTGATTGTTGTTGAGAAGACGTGTGTGCGATTCTTGGACTTGCTGATTGATGTATGTGCTGATTTAATTTCCTGCGTGTGAGGAGAGAAACAACCTGAAATCACATTTCTGCCTTTCTTTGAGTTTCTTTACTTGCATCATGTTTTACGTCACATCTAAAGGTCATCGTGACACTAATATTACACACACACACAGACACACACAGACACACACACACACACACGTCATTACATGTCCAATTACTTCTGGAGCTTTTTGAATCACGCTGCTGTGAAGCTGCTAAAATTAAAACTTTAATGTAGAATCTTCTTGTTAAACAGAATAAACACAGATCCTAAAGACCAAAAATAAAACTGTCCCAACATCATTCTGACCGTCACAGGTTACGTCTAAAACCCCACTCATATTCTCCACGGGGACTTTGGTTAAATACTACAAAAAGATTTCTTAGCACCAGTGAAAGCACACGAGGAGAGTCCAGTGTGGTTCCACTCGGTCCACATACGGCACAGCTTCAAAAATACGAGACATAATTCAGCAAATGAAACCTGCAGCTCTGGATTTTAACCTTCAGATGATAAAATAAAATAATAATGTTCAGCTTGAATAAACGAGATACCTCACGTTACACAACCAGCCACATGAAGGGTAACACTTTAGTTTGGCATGTTGTTGCTACTCGTCTGCATTTACCCGACACACCGTATTAGCTAGCTGCTAATATACGTGTGAAACCGGCCGGGTCTCAGAAACATCCAGTATGAATATGAGACGTAAAAGCTGCACACCGTCACACCCCAAAGGTGACCCTACCTCTGCTAAAGTCAGGGAGCAGATTTGTCACACAAAGGTGTGTAAATGAGAAACGTTTATCTGCTGAGCTTCTCCAGCACAAAGTAAAGTGTTACCATTGCAGGCACTCGGGTTAGTAGAGGGCGTAAATTAGGAGGATTAGGATGATTAAATGTGATTAGATTAGATGCTCATAAAATCCACTGTACCTGTCAGCTCCCCTGTTGAAGGCAGACAGACACACAATGACCATCATGTTATTACACACACACACGGTGGTGAAGCAGTGTTAGCATGCTGGTGGAGTATATTAAAACTGTCCTGTATCTCACCAACACGGCCATGATGATTAAAAACATTGAACTTTAACTATAAATAAGAAATGAATGTTCTTGAGTTTGGCCCATTTAAACGTAACCTCCTCATGCAGCCTGGACCGTTTTTAACAGCTGCTGTCCTGGAAACTGCCGGCAGGAGATTACTGATTACTGATTACTGCAACCCTTTGATCACACCGTCTACAGCTTCCAATGCTGAACGCTCACATCAATCAAGAGGTAAATAATGAGTTCATAATGTGGTCAGTTCAAGCACACAGCTCTGGCCCCACCTACCTCACAGACCTTCTGTTTATGAGGTGCAACCAATCAGAAGGAGGTGGTGTTAAAGAGAGTGTAGCCTTAAAGGGGGGGGGGGAGCTGAAATAGCTTGTTGCAGATAGAAACATGCACTGGGTCTGCACCAGGGCCCAGGACAAGATAAGCAGGATCATTATGAGCTGTGACTCATGCAAAGCTGCGCTAATAAAGTCCGAGAATAAACATCTGGAGCTTGAAATGAGCAGAATAAGTCCCCCTGAAATAAACTCAACTGCCAGGTTTTTCGTGTCGATAGTTTCAAAAGTGCCCGGAGCTTCACGTGAACGCAGAAATCAGCGAGACTTGACTTTACCTGTTGAGTACGGACAGCAGCTTTTGGATGGCTTGACCATCTGGATCCACCACATGCTGCAGGAGGCTGATATCACAACGGCTCAGGACCTGAACACAGAGAAACAAGACGTACGTCGAGGCATAAACGGAGCATTAAGATTAAGCTGGTGTACGTGCGTGCATGCGTGCGTGCGTGCGTGCGTGCGTGCGCGTGCGTGTTACCAGTTTGAGATAGTGCATCAGTCTGTCATTTGATGCTTTCACCACGTTAAAGTCCTGCACATTGTAGGCACAGACCCTGAATTCAGTTGCCGATTTCCCAACAAATGCAGAGAAGAGGAGGAGGAGGGGAAGACAAGAAGAGCGCCACCTCATGGCGGGATCTGTGGAGAGGATGAAAGAAGAACTGCGTCACTGATGTGAAGCACACGGTGTCCAAAACTCACGCTGAGGGGAAAAAACACCACACACCAACATGTGGAGCGAGTTTGGAAACCTGACATTCTAATGAGAATCGAGCCTCCTGCAGCAAACGTCATTCAGCTCAACTACAAATTAGACACGTCTCAACCCTGATCTCTGATCCTCGTGGAGATCACAGACGAGCTTAATTCTAACATCAAGAGGAAATATTACAGAGAGCTCTCTTTGCCCCTGAACACAGCCTCAGGAGCAGAGACACAACGAGGACACAAGAAGAAAATATTTCTCCTTTTTGAAAGGAAAAAGTATCAAAGTAAAGCAAAGATTACACAAAGAAACAGCTTAAAGAACAGAAGCAGGTCTGACCTGAGTACAGTCATGGATCCCCCCCCTTCAAAATAAATCAGACAAATGACCCGAGAAGTGTGGTGGGGGTGGGCACCGTCACAGGGCCGATGCACAAAGACAGACATTAGCAGCAGCGCTAACCGCTGCACCACCGCGCCGCCCACGCTCTCCATTTCTGTCCATATTCTTTGACAAGCTCAGTCAAACTTAATGCATCATCATTTCCTGCACACAGGCTCTGAATACAACTGATACTGAAACACCAAATAAATAAATAACCCGTATATGAATACATGAAAGCACAATCATGAATGAAACTGAAGGGAACAGTCGATCATCACTGTACGATGCAGTCAGCCAGACTTCAAGGATATCAGTGTGTCCAGTCAGTAAGCATGAGGTGCACTGGAGGGGCAACAGCAAGATAACCCCCAAAGCAACTGTTGTAGCAGGTGGTGTCCACACACAGTCCCTCTCTCCTCTTCCCTCCTGTTCTTGCCACTGCTGGTTGCATAAGATGACACCTGCAACCCGTTGGGGCTGCGCAGGGAGTCCAGCTTCTCCAGGATGTCACATCCATGCATGAGGTTGAAAGGTGGTTTACCGGGCCTCCCAGTACAGCTTCATGAGTGTGGTGGAGACACCAGGAGATCAGCCCAGCAGCAGGACCGGTATCTGCTCCACTGCCCCAGTCCTACAAAATGACCTTCAACCTGTCAGAAACAGACCCTAAAAGGGTGACATGAGATCCCAGAACCCTGCCGCTTGAATGGCATTCGCCATAGATCACCAGAACCTGCAGGTCCAACACTGGTACCCTGTTCTCTTCACAGGTGAGAGCACGTGTGTCAGTCTGGAGGCAAACATATACAGCCAGCAACATCATCCAGCATCCAGGGTCAGCAGCAGTCTGAGGAAACGTATGCTCGGAGGGTCATGCAGATCTTCAAATGCTAGCGAGCTGGATCCTGACTGCTGATAGGTCCAGGGATCCTCAGACCCATCAGGCCTTATGCTGGTGCAGTGAGCCGGGGCTCCTCCTGGTGCAGGACAATGCCTGCCCTAAAGTGGCCAGAGCAGCCAGCAGTTCCTACATGATTTATACCATCCGCTGTCCCTCACGTTCCCCAGACCTGAATCCAACTCAGAACCTCTGGGTGCCACAGACATGAGCTCAGTGATGCTCTGATCCAGATGTGAATGATGGTAAATGGACCGGTTCTCATACGGTGCTTTTCTGCTCTACATGAGCACTCAAGGTGCTATAATCAGTAAATACACTCTTACAGTTTATTTTAAAGCTTTACTTCCTCTCAGCGAGGACCTGCTGCAGCCCCGTGTTGTTTCCCAGACTAAATATGAACCAGCCACCCGACCATTATGACTTCTCCCTGAACAAGCACAGCGGCGTCAGGTCAGAGGAAAACTGCTTTATGACAGTGAGCAGATTCCTTATTTTCTCTGGCGTCCAGGCAAAGAACGAGGCTGCTGGGACACAGACGCTCCACGTGTGCAGCAGAAAAAGGGAAATGTTCGTGTGCAGGGGAGGAGGCCGAGTTTCAACACTGAGAATGAGAGCAGGAAGTGCGCCGTTTCACTTTATATATGAGCTTCATTCTGGCCCGTGAGCGTCCTTTCACAGCTTCTGGGTGACAAAGAGAGAGACGACAGCGTGAATGTGAGGGCGATGTTCGTCAGAGCCGAGCGGTCCGACTGGTCTGATGGAGGACTGAGGCGTGTTCGGGCGTGCGGCCCTGTGAGCACATCAGCAGTTTGTTTGCTGTAACACTTCGACTTCTGCTTGATTCGCTGTCTTTGAGCAGAAGCATAAGAGCAAAAACACGCTGCGGTACTGCTGGTGGAGAGCACCGGGCGCTCTGCATCACTCAGCAGCTGCTCTTCAGGAAACAAACGGGTCATCACGTGCCGCTTCCCTCGCCCACTTTCTCACAACAGTTTTTGACCCCAGAACACTCAGTATCCTCTAAACCAAACCACTGATACACACCTGCTACTGAGCATGCTGCATTCTAACCTAATCAATTAGGTCACCGGTTAATAAATCAGGTTAGATGGTGAATCTAAATTGGCTGCGGGTGTGAATGTGAACATAACTGGTTGTCTGTGTCTGTGTGTTAGTGATGGGGTGGAGACATGAACCCCACAGAGTAGCAGAGGGTAAGCAGCGGTCAGGCACCTCTAAAAAGCAGAAGTCTGGGCAGTTTGCAGGCCTGGAGCCTCCAGTGCCACAATCTTCCCAGGAGTGGACGTCCCAGCAAATTCCCCCCGAGGTCAAACCCAAAGGCTCCATCTCAGACTCTAAAGGCCTCAGTTAGCCTGACTGAACCCGACTGAGACGCTGTGCTGGGACCTTCAGAGAGCCGTGCAGAAACCTCAACGAGCTGAAGCAAAGACGAGCGGACCAAAATTCCTCCACAGCGATGTGAGACTGAATCATCTCACTTCTATTTTTGATATGACTGTAGAGCACACGCGCGTGTGTCTGGACAATTTAACTGAGAAATATAAAGTTGATCTGAAATCAATGATTTTCTGAATATAAATTTCAGTGCATGTAAAAGTTACTGAGCAATGCTGCAAGCAGCAGCCTGCAGCTAATAATAAAATGAGGAACCTGCAGGAATTAAAGTGAAGTGGTTACTTGCTGAGGTCAGTGAGCAGTTAGTCCAGCAGTGACTCAGCTGTGACTGTCAGAGAAGCCTCGGTCTCTGCCGGCTCCTCCCAGGCCTGCACGCCGCGCGACCGGTCGAGCAACTTCTTTAGAACAAACACTCCCTCGGCGCAGCAGCCTGATCGCTACACACTGCAGAAACCGCAACACACACACACACACACAACTTCATCTGGTCTCAGAGAGGTGAACGCAGCATATTACGACATACTGCGATCTCTCAGTGAGCCGAACCGTCTGAGGCTACAATTCAGGTTTTTAGGTCATTGTTGAGCCTGTGGATGGTGTGGATGGTGTGGATGGGGGTGTTTGAGTGTTGGAGCTCATAAGGTGTTTAAATTCTGTGTTGTGGTAAAAATAAGCAGCCACCACCCCAACCACCTTTCACCAGGTGGACTTCGTGGAATTGAGCTTCTGACTGCACAGTCAACAAGCTGCTTCCAGGCATAAACACATAAACAGCACCGTGCTTAAATGCAAAGACTTATTTATAACTGTGTGAACTCGTTTTCTTTAAGATTGCTGATGAATAAAAACTGTTTTCTGAAAATTGAAAGCCAGCAGCTGACTCGTGCAGCCCGAGAACGGTCTGACGAGGGGCCCTGGAGCAAGGCGTGCCAGCTGAAACCCAAACTGATTTTTAGCTGTTAGATAGATGATTCGATTAAACTGTACTGATCCCCTGGGGAAGGTCCCGTCAGGGAAATTAGGTTCCAGAACTCTCATCAAGAGACAAGTGATCTGCGGCCTCGCAGCCTCACAGAGAAGCGCTGCCGTTTCCAGGAAGTCCTGCAGGGTTACACTCAGTTGTGGAGGCAAAGGTGGAGAGTTTGCTTTGTAAGTGTTGCCACTCTGCAGGAATTTGAAATGTCTGCAGGCACTCGAGCTGTCATTTTAAACATCATCTACATTTACTTTCATTTGATTACCAGGACATACGCGCGTTTGTCCCGTAGACTTGATACACACATTTTCAGAGTGAGTTTCTCTGTTATGATGCTTCTGGTCTGACGTGAGGAGGAAAACATGCAGAACAGGATCCGGCACTGACTTTAAATTCTGTGAATGCCTCCTTCTTGTTCTGGGAACAATCTGCTGACTGAATGTTCGTGCACGGTGTCGTTTGGTTTGTGGTTCTTCGTGAGTAAGAACAGCCTTGCAGTTCAGCTAACTTTACATTCAAGGACACAACGTTTCCAAGACATCTGAAATATACGAAACATCAAGAATCTAATCGGGTTAGGAGATCAATGTCATCATCCAGCTCCAGTTTCTACGGCGGCCACCTGCCCCTCCCCGATATGCACCAGCTGCAGCCTGTTTCTGAGAAGCTGAAGGCGTGCTGGTGGAACAGTCAGAGTTGTCAGCCGGGCGACCATGATGAACATCTCACTGGGACCTCTCAGTTTTTCACTCGCTTGTTACGTTCAGACATTCAGATTGTGGGTTGGATAAAATTCCACTAAACATTCAGTTGAGGTTACAAAATGTTGGTGTGAGTAACAACGGGACACGTCACCTGAACATTAACTCAGTTTCATTCACAGGGTGTCACAGCTGTGACAGATCAACAGGCCTTCACATGATTATATACACAGTTATTGATTCATCATGAGCCTAAAATAAAGTTTAGGAAACTTTCCTTCTCAGTTTGTTAAACCGTCTCTGAGCAGCCTCAGTTCAACATGCTTTAAACCCCCTCAAAGGACACATGGACCTCACTGCCCCCCCTCACTGCCCCCCCTTACTGCCCCCCCTCACTGCCCCACCGCTTCACATTTATAAACATTCATCATCGTGTCTGCGCCGCCACAGGGTTAAAGTTAGCCGGCGCCTCAGCGCTGAGTGTGTCAGCCGGTGGGGACAAAGTTACCAATTATTAACAAGTTAATCCTCACGGCTGGCTGAACACCACAAATCACATGACTTTAAAGACTCCCTCATCCAGAACGAGACACAATAACACCAAAATAAGAGATGTCAGTCAATCATAAAGAGGCAGAAAGGAGGAAAAAAGATGGAAAATGAGACAAACTGAGCACAAAGACAAAGCGTGAAGCAAGACAAAGACGAGGCGTCTCGGTGCGATCCATCTGGTTTTGAATCCTTCCACGGATGCTGCACCTTTCTGAAGCTCCTCAGCATCCTCTGGACTTAAACAGATATATTTACTAATTCTGGAAAACAGCAAATATGTGCCATAAATAAAGCTTTGGAACTCTGCCGGACTCTCACAACACGTTTCTCCAAACAGACTTAATAAAGATTCCAAATACTGCAGTTTTGGCTGAATTTTTGGAGTATTTATACTTTGGGTTGTTAGAATCTCCACTTCTTTACTTCAGCTACATTAAAGAACTGATTGTGTTGAAGTGCTGCTGTGTATCGTGCACTGTGCTGTAAAACAGAAACATTTTAGATCCTAAATATTCAGTTTATTGTTTCTGTTTTATAGTTTTGCTGCCTTTTCTCTTCAGGTATTGTTACCGTCACGCACAGGAACACCAGCACTGACTCCCTGAGCGCGTGAACTCAGCTGGCAGTAAAATCCGGATGTTATGAGCTGCAAAGGGAAACTTTAAAGGGATTTAAGAGTTTTTGATGCGACCTAAAACGGGAACACTGACCTCACAAATGCATGAAAACGAAACTATGGCAGAGTTTGTGACACACATCACCTGGGTCTCGCGCTCACACGATCACTTCTTCTAATGTTAAGCACTCACACATAAACTCTGAACAGACTGAGTAACTCGTACTGGTCTGGTCCCAGTAAACTTACTGGATCTGCTGCTGTTTTTACTTACCTGTTCAGGTGAGCCAAGATTTTACCGTGTGCGTCTGCTGCTGAAACTCTGAATGTCGCCTGCTGGGTGGAGGGTCTGGACCTGCCGCAGGTGTCAATTTACGCTCCTCCTACCTTGCAGCACCTTCCTGGTTGTAACAGGTTGGCCACGCCCTCAAAAATGTAGCGTTCAGGGCCTGTGGTAAAGATGGGATTTATTTATTTATTTATTAACATCAACAATATGGGAGCCTATCCCAGCTGTCATAGGGTGAGAGTCAGGATACACCTGTACAGGTCGCCAGCCTGTCACACCTATGGGCAATTTAGAGTGACCAATTAACCTAACTCCACTAACTGGGAAGAAGCCGGAGTACTCGGAGAAAACCCACGCAGACGGGGAGAACGTGGAAGCTCCACCTTACTTTAAAAAAAAAATCCAGACAAAGTGACTTGAAAGGATTTAGTCTGGCTGTGAAACAAACTGATGCAGATTCAGTTAGAGTCAGAGATGAGTTAAAAAAATGTGATCTGCATATATTTAAGCCAATTTTTACAGTAAAATTCAATTTATTCACGAGTGTTTCCTCATCAGATCTCCTGCAGTAGCTTATAAAAGTGTGACGGACCGTGTATGATGATGAAATCCTGTGATTTTGCGGGGCATGTTCAGACTGGAGTCTAATAGCTGTGAAACAGTGTTGAGCAACACAATTATATCCTGTTACACCACTTGCACCAAATCCACATTTACCTGATGACAGCTAACATCAGCCCAGCGGGCTCGGAGGTCGTGGCTTCAGGCTGAAGTGCACGGAGGCCACCGAGGAGGAGGAGGACCTGTGGGAGGAGACGAGGGAGCGCAGTCAGCACTCGCAGTGATGGGCCTGGATTACGTTTGCAGAGACTGCTGCTCTGGAACTGGCTGCTCAGCCACAGCATTCACTGCAGGAACTCTGCAGACTTGGTGTATACTGCAGTCACCACTGAGACACTTTGTACTTTACCTCTACAAATGTGCTCCAGAACTTCCTTCAGCCCCTGGTACTTCTATCACAACTGTGGCTTTCTGTTCCTTGTTAGCCACCCACTGTGTGGTGGCTGGTCAGCAGCCGCTTCTCTATCTATCTATCTATCTATCTATCTATCTATCTATCTATCTATCTATCTCTCTATCTAGCTATCTATCTATCTATCTATCTATCTATCTATCTCTCTCCTCAGTCCTCCTC
>JAVDPK010002689.1:71630-81715 GCA_034780415.1 Cichlasoma orientale | reverse complement strand
CTATCTATCTATCTATCTATCTATCTATCTATCTATCTATCTATCTATCTATCTATCTATCTATCTATCTCCTCAGTCCTCCTCCCACACTGTCGCTGTTACATCATTCTGGCTCGTTGGTGAGCCCATTGAGCCCAAAATGTTCAATCTGCAGCCATCATTTTACCTCAAGATTGGAACATAAAAACACCACAGATATGTAGAGCGACGTCTTGTGACTCACATGTTTTAAAAACACTTTGATATGATCTTTGGTTCTGAAATTATAGGCTTTTTCTGAAGGGCAGTGAGATTTCCCTGGTCACACAGAGCTCCATGATAACTCACTGCTGGTGCGCCTACACAGGCACAAGCCACTGACATTTAATGAGCTGACTCATTTGAATGCTATCATTTGATTGGCTAATTCAAATCTCCCTCCTCTCTCTGTATAACAGTTTGCATGAATTATCTGTCGTTCCTCTTTTTTAAGCTCTTTATTATGTTTGTAAGCAGGGTGGTGGTTAGCACTGCTGCCTCACAGAAAGAAGGTCCTGGGCTTGAGTGTGAATGATTGACTGTCGCTCTGCGTTAGCCCTGCAACAGACTGGCGACCTGTCCAGGGTGCAGCCTGCCTTTTTACCTATGGCAGCTGGAATAAGCTCCGCCCCACCGTGACCTTGAATTGGTAAGCGGAAGAAAATGGATGGATGAAATTATTTTTGTAAAATGTGGAAGCTATTGCATAGTGCCCAGAGATTTTAGTGCAACACCCCTGGGTGGATGCACTGGGACTTCCAACGTGGCCCCTCTGTTGCCGGGTTCTTGGTCCCACAGTGAGTATTTAGCCCCCTCTGCTGGTCGGAGCTGAGCAGTGCATGTCCTTATATGGTCGCTGTGGGACATCCAACCCCGTGCCGCCTCCTCCTGCAGTGGACCGCTTCGGGAGTAAGGATACAGTCAGTATGTGCGTGTGGAGCCCACAGACCCCGACAGGACAGTCCGGCTCCGAGAATCCGACCCGTGGGGCTTTGAAGTGTACAGTAACGGGGCTGGTATGGAGTAGGAGGAGCGGGGAGAGTGCGGTGAGTCCCGCGGAGCTCGGAGTCCCTGAACCTGGAGCCGCTCCGGGGTGTAAACAAAGTTTTGAGGGTAGCTCGTTAGCTGGTTAGCTGTTAGCGCCACAGCCCTGTGGATGTACTCAAAAACAGGACTGTCAGCTTTAAACTGGAGGGTGGAGGCTTATACTTTTAATCCACGAGGTTCGCGTAGATTAAGCGGAGCTGTGGGAGTTTTTCATCTTCAGGCGCGGATGAGTCCGTCCAGCCTCCGGAGCGCTAGCTAACCAAACGCGTTTAGCGTCTGATGCTCAGGAACTTTGAAAGCTCCGAAAAGCGAAGCTGTCCGCCGGTTACACTGCTGCCTGTGTGAGCCTCCACCTCCACTCAAACGCCTTCATCATTACTGATGCATACTGCTGTATTTAACGTTATTTTGAGGTGTTAATTACATAATTATTACCTGATACTTTCGCGGATGCCACGTAAACTCTTTCTAAGGTTTTTTTACACGCGTTATAATTGATTAATTTTATTATCCAGTCCCAGAGAACAGTAAAAATGAAGCAATCCCAAGAATGAAAGAAGTAGAAAAAATGTTTTATTAATGCAATAAAACACGACAGGAATTAAATAATACAACTGAGTTCCTCAAATCAAAAGCCAGATTAAAGCTTATAGATTGATTTATTTCTAATACTCATAAGGTTTTATTTTGGGTCGTGTCTGAAAAGTGAACAGGGGAAAATATTTGGGATTCATTGTTGTCATTTGACCTTTGACCAGCTGAGCTGCTAGCTGCCACCTCAGCAGATTAAAGCTTTTTTTTTTTCTTTTTTTTTTATTGTTATGAGTGTGTGAAATAATTTTAGGCATAAACCAAAATGGACAAAAATTTACCAACTTGTTAAACTCATTCAGATGTTTTCAGTGGGCAGCATGTCAGCATATCATGTGATTGTAACAAGCTAGACTTTTTATGTGACATTTTATAATCCAGTGACCTTTATTCAGCTGTAACTTTGTGCTTTGTTCTGTTCTTTTACAATTCTTGCTGAAACTTTTTATTCCTGATGAACATAAACACATCACAACTTACATCCCGGATGATTGGCACTTTTGTTTGGGTCTAATGCAGCGACGCGGTGGCCTCAGGGTGCCTTCCAGCCCGCTGGATGGCTCAGATAAAACACTTGTGTTAGCGTTATAACATGGAAATACTATATGGAAATTTTTAAATATTTTTTGATCTAGATAAACTGCTTACATCACCAAGGCATAAAATACTGTTGTTCAGTGAGCAAAGGGAGGGCTTTCACTGCGATCCACTGTGAGCTATAAATATGGATGTGGAAAAACTGAGACACACTCTATCTCAGGCTGTTCATCATCTGTTTTATGAATGGACGGCTCATTCAGTGTGAAAATGTGTACTTGGATTGTTGATCCCTTGAAACAGTCTGACACCCTTTAGGTCTGGAGAGGAGATCCCATCTGCTGGTTGAACCTCGGGTTCAGGAGGAACAGTCAGTCTGCATGTGCTTTGTGAATTTGGACAAAGCATTGGACCATGTCCCACATACTTTGGGTGGGTGCTGGACTTTGCTGAGGCTGCCCTTAGTCACCAATTATGCTCATAATTTTATGGATGGAATTTCTTGGCACAGCCATGGAGCGGAGGGTTTCGGGCTCAGTGGTCCCAGGATCTTGTAGATGATGTGGCCCTGTTGACTTCATCAGGCGGTGACCTCCAGGTTGTACCGGAAGTGGGATGACAATTAGTAACTCCAAGTCTGAGGCTGATGGAAAAGGGTGGAGTGCCCACTTCGGGTTGGGAATGAGTTGCTGCCTGAAGCGGGGAAGTTTATGTATCTCGCCTCAAGTGATTTACTGGTCACTGTGGGGAGTGACCAGAACCCCGGGCTGATGGCAGATGGCTGCCCCTCCCTGAGCCTGGCTCTGCAGGAAGTTTCTTCCTGTTAAAAGGGGGTTTTTCCTTCCCACTGTCAAGTACAAGTACATGAGAAGGAGCCAGTTGAGATGGTTTGGGCATCTGGTCAGGATGCTTCCTAGGTGAGGTGTTGTGGGCATGTCCATCTGGGAGGAGGCCCTGGGGCAGACCTGAGACATTGAGATTGTGCAAAACAAGTGCCAACGTGTAGAAAAAACTAATATGAGCATTAATAGTTTTGCCCATGTCTGATTCAAAGTGTTGGACTGCAGGCCAGATCATATCAACAGTATTTAAGAGCCAGCCTGGTTCTTAAACACTGTTCTGTGTGTTTATTTTTTTTTGGTCTTATTTTAGCTTAATATGTTTTTCCTCACTTTTCCGGCCGGTTGACATTTTTTACTTAATCGCCAATTTCTAATCCATCAACCAGCTCCACCCCACGTTTAACCCTCCAGTGGTTCAGATCTGCAGCTCTGGCACGACTCCCCGAGCTCCGTGTTTCTGAACTGAGTCATCGGATGTGTTGAAAATGCAGAATTCGTGAGCGAGGGATCCTGAGGAAGTTCAGCAGGCCGAAACCTCGCCGTGTGTAGCTTCTTCCTGGCTGCAGGCTGACTTAGCAAGTGGCTGCATTATTAATGTGTGACATGATTTCCATTGAGAGGAGCTGCCAGCTCTGTAACTGGAGCCAGCTCAGCAGCCTGCTCTCGGCCCGGTTTGTTTCACATGTGGATCAGTGTGTCTGCAGAGCTCAAATAGTTTTTCAGTGACCTCGATTCTAAAAGTGGGTGAATTGTTTTTTCCTGTGGTCCTAACGCACAGTCCCAGAAACAGAATGGAATGAATTGCAAAGCAAAAAGAGCGTCTTAGAAGTCAAAGCTGGAAAGTTTTTTACTGTTTTTTGTAAAATGAGTGCATTTAGAAGGGTCAGGGTTAACCCCATCAAATGAGAGCGCAGTAGGAGCACATCAGTACGTGTCTGAGAGCCGAGGAGCTGAACTGAAATGTTTTTGCTTCCTCGCTTCAGGGTTTCAGCTGCTCAGCAGTTTCAGGGCCTCCTCTGCTCTATCCTTTTTGTTTAGCAGCTTTTCAGAGATTGTGAGTAGGTTACAGACGTGGACTGTTTTACTAATCCTGTAAAAAATATTTATTTATTTAATTTATTTTAATTTCCAAAAGTACAACTCATAGAAAAGAGAAAAATCATTTTTTACATTAGGAGACATGATGCAGTTACATTGACCCAGCACTGAGAGTTTGAGCTTCTGTTGTAATTAGGGGTCATTCATGGGGTCAAGGAGCATCTCGTGATTATTTCCGTGCAGTTTACTACAGAGCCGTGCTTTTGGAATATGTGCAGAATTTTATTTGGTGTCTTACTGAAAATACGCAAGAACGGAACAGAAAAAGATATTTTCTGGTGGCAACATATGTTACTCTAAGACCTGTAAACATCATTCCGCATTCAGGGGTCTTCACAGACGGGCAAAGCCACGTTCACACATGAATTTTGCACAGTTTCGGGAGAACCGGGAGGAATAGCAGCCTCTGTACCTGGAGTGGATGTTGTGTGGCCATCTGATCACAGTCAATCAAATAAAATGTCAGTCAAAACAAAGGACCCTTTAAATAATAATATATAAAGGCTCATTAATAAGTAATAAATAAACTGTGTAATGACCTGTTTCTTTAGCCTCCTCCCCCTGTGGTGGCCCGGCGGCATCATGGCATCTCGGCTGCTGGACCGCCTGAAGCGCTCGCTGTTTAAAGATGGTCAGGGGGTGGGACCTGAGCAGGAAGAAGGCGGCGGACAGGAGGAAGCAGAGTTTAACGAGGATCGCTGGGAGGCAGAGCTGGCGGAGGATGAGGAGTGTGTGACGGATCGGCTCGGAGGGACGCTGTGCTTCGAAGGGGGAGTCGGAGGGCTGGAGGACGGAGCTGAGGGCGAGGGGTCGGGGCAGGACAGCGACTCTGACTTCCTGGGAGAGTCGATGGAGGAGGGCCCCAGCAGCACAGGTGAAGTGGTTTTCTGCTCATTTATCTCAAACAACCTCAAGAACATTTTACCTTTCGATGTGTGTTTGTCAGTTATTCACACTTCCAAAGCTGGAACCTATAAAGGGACTTTCTGTAGTTACCCTCTGCAGAACTTCACTGAGTCTTTCACCACCAGGGGGCAGCGTTTATCACTGCATGTGGGAAGATGTTTTATTAATATTGTGCAGGTTACTTTAGTTATCATTATTGTGAAAGTGTTAAGCAGCTACGTTATATTTTTACTTACGATTTGAATTAGTAACAGTAGTTCATTATAAAAGAAGGATGGAAAATGGCCTTCATTTTTTTTGCACTAATGAATGAATGCTGCTGCCTGTGAGCTGCAATCGCCGATAACGCTGTTCAGTATTTAGTTGCTGTATCGTCAGAAATATCATTATCGAATATTCCACGGAATATCATGATATATATCTGAGGGTATGTCGCCCACCCCTAGTACAAACTGGTATTACACTAAAGTACAGCCCGGCCCTACTTCTGCATCAGTTGATATCTCTTCAACACAATACAGAGAGAAAGGAGCTGAATGATTATTCGTCAGTGTTTTTGCTTGGTTCAAATACTTACCAGGACTGAGAGTGGCATTCAGGGTTTCCACCAAAAAAGTTAGACTCTGTGTGAGACTTTATTTCCCATTTCAAATAGAACAGAAAATAACGTAGGCCAACTCTCAACTCTGCGTGGACTGATACCAGCTTCAGGTTGGCATATCACGGTCCCTGGTCACGTGACCCTGCTCTTTCTACCTGTCTTTTGTAGACACCAGTCCTGTGGGTGTTTCCCCAGTCGGCCACTCCTCCTCTTCCTCCTCCTCCCTGCTGACTCGGCAGCTTCAGGAGAGCTGGAGGAGCCTGCGCGGACACAGCGGAGGCAGCCCCGCCCACTCCGTGAGACGGCAGACGGACAGCTTGCTGTTCGAGGTGACCGATGCCAGCGTGGTGCAGGACGGCTCCTCAAAATATGTGGTGAGTTGGAAAAGAGGAAAAATTATAAGCAAAAACTGGAATAAAAACCTCCAAATCCAGGCCCTCAAAGTTTTAAATTATAGGCTAAAGGCATTAAAAATAAACCAGCGTGTATCAGATTGCACCTTCTTCTGGGTGTCGAGATACAAAGAGACATACAGAGCAATTATATACTGTCCACGGATGCAGATCATGTAGTTACTGCTCATTATGTCACATTTACAAGTGTACAGGCTGCAGCTTTAACATGTAGTTACAAATGTTCTCGCCTCCGTGCCTCGCTAGCTGTACACGATCCACGTGATCCAATCTGGCGGCAGCGATAAGACTCCTGCCATCATCACACGCCGGTACTCTGACTTCCAACGCCTCCACGCCACTCTCCGCCGTCACCACGGCGAGCACATGGAGCGTGTCTGTTTCCCACGTGAGTAGATGTAATGTGGTCTGGCTTCACTTGATGCCATTGGTGTTATTGTGGTACGTGGAAGCTAAAATCTCCTTTTTGCAGGAAAAAAACTGAGGAGGAATTTCACTGCGGAGACGATCGCTAAGCGGAGCCGGGCCTTTGAACAGTACCTGTCTCACCTGTGTTCCCTGCACGCCCTGCGGGGGGCCCTGTGTGTCCGTCAGTTCTTCTACTTAACTGACCTGCAGACTGGACAGCTGCTCATCAGGTAACTCATATAAACCACTATCTACACAAATCAATTATTAGAAAATTTTTATATATAAAAATACCAAAATTCAGATGTGGTTACATCCCTCATTCACTCATGCAAAGTAAACACAAACTTCTGCAAGAGAGCTAGAGATCTTTGTGGCTCCTGCGATCATGTAGAATCTGGTTTTTAAGTTATTGTGAAGGTTTCTTAGTTTTGCCAATAAAAAATTATTGGGGGGGGGGTCTGAGGGTCACCGGAAGCAAAGATTTTTTCAGTTACAATCAGCGGTTAGGTTAACATGTTGAACACCTGCCAAAGAGATGAAAGAAACAGTAACACAGAAATCGCCATACCATAATAATGCCCATCACAGAAAGTATTCTGAGTGGTTTATTATGCTTTTAGTCATTTCTTATTCCTGGTTCTTACTCAGTCATTTCTATGGTGAATAAAGTCACTGAGGCACCCCATTAAGATCTCCTGAGACCTGTTCTAGAACTTGCACTTCCAGGATTCATGCCACCTAGAGATGCTGCTGAGGCGGCGCGCTGGCAGCTGGCAGTATTTTAATGAAATATAACCTCATGGCTCCAGCTTTGCCAGTGTGACTGTCTCACTGTTCACTTTCTCTTGATTTGTTGAGGGCGGGACGGTACCAGGAGGCCTTGGGTCCACTGCTCAACGCCAAGAGACTGCAACACAAATTGGGCTGGGCAAGTTACTATGACAACCAGGCTCAGACCCCTCCTCCAGCCTCCTCCCATTGGTTCTTCACCCTGGTGGGACTGTTGTGCTGTTTCCAGGAGGTGGACCAGCTGGAGGAGGCTCGCGATCACTGTGACCACGCCCTGCGTGTCCTGACCCCCACTGAAACTCAGACTAACACAGAGGATAAGCCCCTCCCACCAGACAATGAACCCCTCCAACAGACCAACCCATCACGTCTGCACATCGACAGGCCACACCCCCTGCTGTTGCCACTATTAAGAGTGATAGTTCGGCTATCGTGGCAGACGGGGAGAGACAAGCGACAGTGGGAGGAGCTTCTGCATCATCTAGAGGAGAGGTGGGTGGGGCTAGACAATCATCCAACCATCAAAGAGTTTCTGGTCAAACACAACCTGCAGGACAGCGAGGGCGACGGCTAGAAGAGCGCACACACCGCACAGTGCAGCCGGTATGGGCCGACCCGAGTGTTGGAGCCACTGCAGGGGAAACAAAGCAGAGATTTTCAAAATAATATCGGAATGTTTTGAAGGAAAAGTTTTGTAGTAATAAAATGATTGTTTTAGAAATATATTACAATAATTAAGTCAATATTTTCAGACTCAAAATATAATTTAGAGAAAAAAGGAAATAGAGGGAAAAGTAATATTTAAAAAAAGGTAAAGTTCTATAATTTTCTATCATTTATTGCAGTAATAAAGTTATGAAAGGGAAATTAGTTTCAGGTATGAAACGTGCTGTGAATGCCGTGAAGTTTAACGAGGGGGGGGGGTGTCCATGGGATTGACTCACCTTTGGAGGCAGTAGGAGGACCTGCACTTGTTGCCACTTGCATGTTGGCTTCACTGTCCAGCCTCAGAGGTTGCTGCTCAGTTTCAGGACGAAAATAAAAAAAGATCATGTGTAGAAAAAAAAAAACACTTTAAAAAAAAAGGGATATTAATGTAATTAAAGCAAGAACAGGCACAGAGGCACAATTACAGAAATGTGTATGGCTGAACCGAGTGGACTGAATGACACATTTAGGTTTTAGCTGACTAAAGTGTCACTTACATGTGACCCGGTCTGAAACCTGAAACCCGACCAGTTCAAGATCTCAGTTTTTCTTCCCTCTAACAGTGGCTGTAATTCTCTGTGTACCCGAGCGTCAGCCGAGGGTTCAGTCCCACCTGCGAAGCCTTAAACCCGCGCAGCTCTCTTCAGATCAGGAGGGTTTTATTCTGAGCTGTGGCTCCTCACAGTATTCCCAAAAAGATCCTCCGTTATTCCGCTTTAAATCAGTTGCATGGATGTTTTGTTGAAATGCGGGGAGTGCAGATTAGGAACAAAGCTCCAAGAAGCAGAGGAATGAGAAAACACAGGGTTCATAAATCTGTGACTCTGAGGAGGAAAAAAAACTGTAGTTTTAAAAATCCTCTGAATTCCTGATATTTAACAGTATTATTATTGACAGCATTTAAAAGGGAACATCCGTCGTGGGACGTGGAGACTCCGTTATTAAAGCCTCGTATGCACAGGTCAAAGGTGCCCTGTGGAGTTTTACATGCCAGTAGTTATAAAACTTTAAACATTTCTCACCAAAAGACTTTGATGTTATTGTGTTGTGCATTGTAACAGTGTGTTGTCGTCACTGTGATTAATGCCATTTGATCGACCGGTCTCTGCCTGCTCCACTCTGTGTGCGTGGAGCTGCACTCACAGCGAGGCTGAGAGCAGAGAAAGGAGAAACTATTATGGATCACACAGGACGGGCAGGAACTCCACAGAGCACCTTTAAAGAGTCTTAATCTCAGTTCAGCAGTGAGACAATCGGGACTCGCAGCGACGCTGATCTGTTTCTGTGTGTGAGGCTGCACCTTTTCAAAGCTCTCCTCAGTGTTTGTGTATTATTTGCATCTTTGTGATAAACCCGAGGAGCAAAATGATCGAGTCGCACTAGTTTGAACCTGCACCTTTCCCACCTGCAGCGGAAAGCTTTGCCTGTTGCCAGTACGTCACATATCCAGCAGTTAAAGAGGCATTAAATGAGAAACGCTGTTTACCCACAGAGCGGCGAACACTTAGCGCTCTCCTCCCGCTGCACAGCACGCCCCACACGGCACTCAGTGCTCCAGTCATTCAAGGTAAAATCTGCAGCGCCATAAACTGCGTGTTTTTACGTGGATGTGGTTACTGTGGAGACTGCTCGAGTGGATGCTACATGAGAGACAAAAATAGATGCGAGGAGCTGGATTTACATCAGCAGGAAAAATGTCAGGCAGAGCTGACGGATCGAGGAAAACAAGTGATTAATAATGAGGGAGTGAGCGGAGTGATGGATTTCAGAGGGAAACGGTGATTTGGGGATTGAAGGGTGGACACTATGCACACGTCCACATTTATGCACTTGCTGTGCTCACGTCATCATGTAGAAGAGCTACTGATTTTTCAGATATCCTCCATTCAGTGGCATGACTGTGAAGCTGCTGCACGAGCACCATACATGTTCAATATTATGCAGTTATGTTATATTCAACCTTGCTGCTTCTTACTGTCAGTCTCTGATGTTATCTGATAAATTCCTCTATCTGTAATAATCTAATAATCAGGTCCCATCTTATCTCAAAGACCTCACAGTACCGTATCACCCCAATAGAGCACTTCGCTCTCAGACTGCTGGCTTACTTGTGGTTCCTAGGAT
>JAVDPK010002689.1:52339-63488 GCA_034780415.1 Cichlasoma orientale | reverse complement strand
GTTTTATGCCAATAAAGAGACGTGATCGTCAGCACACGGGTTTCCACAGTTATTTGTGTAATGTAAGAACACGACATAAGATATCTAAAAAAAATTACATCTACAACTTCTATTAAAAACTTGATGAAAATAACTAAAGAAAAATGTTTTTGCCAGTAAAATGTACATTTTCAGGCTTAACCTCCACAGAGCTCCATTGATTACGGACTGACTCATGAGCGCCCCCTATGCTCTCTGCTAGCCATGAGGGTAAACGGGTATCCAGGCTAACCCGACGCAGGTGCGCTGGTAAATTTGGATGAGGCCAAGCTAAGCTAAGCTAAAATAACTATAAGAAAGTGACTGTGCAAAGATAATGTGTAATGATTTCTGATGATTGAAGAAATTAAAATCTTGATAATTTTTAAGCAAACATTTCCTGCTTCTGGCCCTGCAGATATGTGGATTTGTTGCTTTTCTTTGTCTTATATTAAACTGAAAGGTTCGGCTTGTTGATGGCTGATGAGGAAACCCTGGGTTTGAACAGGGACTGTTTTTTATAATTTCGGCATGTTATCGGGAAAACTGATTATCTGGGATACTAATAAACCAAATAATCTATTAAAACTGTAATAATATGAGTTTGCTGCAGACCTGTTTGCTAAAAATTTAACTCAGTATTCAGGGATAAATGCAGCAGCATACCAGCATGAAGTAACCTAAGCATGAAGTAACCTTTAGTTTCATTATTTTCTCAATTAATTTCAGTTAAGTTTAAAATTTCAGTAATTTGAGGAACAGGACTGGGGCGCGGAGAGATGATGGTCATCCTCCTGCTGTTATTGTATTTCTTCTTTTGTTAGGGTGGGATGTTTTGGTTTGATTGGCTCGGCTTGTATGTTGGGCTTGCTGAACAAGTTACAGGATTTGCATGCAATTTTTACTGTAGGCGGGGCTTATCCCAGCGTAGAAGCGAAAAAGACCTTTTGGAGTCGATCTGTGGCTTTTGGAATTTTTCACAAATTGGACATTTAGTATCAAATCTTCACAAATACATATCAAACTGAAATTGAAATAAGACAAATTGGTAGATTCTTGGTATTCTCAAAGAAATAAAACTGATCTGGATTTAGATATCGGTCTGAATCCAGGGACTAGTTCATACATGGTGTAGAAGCATTGTTCAGCCTGTTATCAGTGGACAGCTCTTAGGGCTGCAGTGGAGGGATACGATAGATATCTGACCCATGTATTTGATACACAGAACATTATGATTTTGGCCCCAGCCAAAATATGAAAAAAAGAAGATCAACAAATCCGACATCTGAGACCCTGAAACCAGGATATGTTCTGCATTTCTGCTGCAAAAATCATTAAAATTATCATATGATTATCACAATACTTGCATAATAATTTTGAGCATTAATTTATAGATGAATCATTGGGACTGTAGAACCAAATGTGAGAAGAGCGCGAAGCAGAGATTGAGCTGAACACAGTGCTGCACGGAGGCTCGTGAGGCCTCTCGATGGCACCGCATTTATTTGCACTCCCCGTCTGTGGGAGTGCGCGGAGATTAAAACGGTAACCCACCCAGGATGCACCGGTGAAAGTGGCGACTAAAAAAGAACAAGAGTGTGTTGAAACGGCATCTTAGAGGATTTAGAGGCTGTTTGATCATAAAGGTGCAGAAATCCTCTAACAAGCTTAGAGCGAGCACTTTTGTCATTTCACAGAGTCGACTTTGACATTTCATGGCACGGAAACAAAGGCAGTCAACTAGAAAAGGAGCAGAGACACGTTTCCACAAGGCAACACATCCAGTGGTGTGATATTTGATGCCGGTCACAAGCGGTCTGGTGTGTGAAGGATCTGACCAGTTCAGAAGCTCATGCAGCTCTTTAGAGTCCTTTAGCTCGCGCATCCCTGCAGGAAGTCATTTGTACAGCAGGCGCTGGATTAGAGGCTCTTTCGAGATGATTGTGTTGCTGAAACTCGGCTCAGGCAGGCTCACGTTCTCCGGGGCTGGAACGATCATCGCGATTTCGGTTCATTTCAGCCTTTTCTGCAGAGAGCGTTCTCCCTCTGGGCCCCAGTTTTGGCTTTGACCGCGTTTTTCAGTTCATCTGTTTTGTTTTTATAATTCCAGATGCATTTGAAGAGCTCTGATGCGTCATCGAATGAGTCAGAACTTCCTATCGGATATTAAATAACACAGCTGAGATCCAGATTCGCTAAGAGTGATGTGATGAATGTAACCTCTTAATTTCCGCCAGGACAGTAGCGACCCATTTAGGGCCAGGCGTGGGTTACCGCCGGACCCAAGCCCTAAACTTAGGTGTGTCACCATGTACAGAGTTACAATCTCAGAGAATATTCAAATTTTTTCCATGTTTTTCTTTTTCCTTGTCCACGGGCTCACTAATGTGGGACATGGGAACTGTGGTGGTGTGGGTCTTGTGTGGGTCTTGTGTGGGTCTTGTGTGGGTCTTGTGTGGGTCTTGTGTGGGATAGAGGCGACAGAGACGCACTTTGTGCAGTTTGATAATGGGGTTAAAGGTGACTGACACAAAGAGGAAGAAGCACAACAAAATAACAGCTTGAAGAAGCACAGATGAGACGCAGAGACGATGGCGACAGTGATCAGTTTTCATAGTATTAATCTATTTCAGCCCACTGAAAACAACCTCTTTGTATAATATGACTCCCATTGAGGGCGTCCGCTTTGCTAAAGGACCGACAAACATCTACAACATGTAGATGATGGTTAACACCCACAGACTACCAGCACAGCACCACAGAGGGGCCTTAAAGCTATTTTTATCTAACAGCAGTCTAAGAATTGCAGATTAGGACAGCTGGACACTCCGGTGCTGACTGAGGAGCACAAACCACCGGAGATCCTGACTTTTCCAATGATGGCAAGTTGGAAACACGGGAAAAACTTGATTATTGAAATGTGTCAAATTAGCAATAAATTTTAGATGTGCTTTTTTAACAGCAAATAAGCATTTTTGTCTTAATTCTTCTCTTTGAAAGATCCCTGATTTACAAGGATATTCAGAGACATTTATGTTGCAAATTGATCGTGTCCACAATAAAGTTTTACTTTCAAATGTGTTTAAAATAATGTGATCTATATGTGTAACAGAGAGATGTTGTTTTAACCACATAAACTTAATGAATCTGGGTCTCAGTGTAATCAGTGATGTGGGATTCCCATCAGACAGTAGTGACGGACAGCAGGGGGCTGGGACATAGCTGACTGTCACTCTCCACTCGGGTCCCGTGGGTCAGCAGCTCCTCCACCGTTGTCCAATCATCAAGCAGCTTGCTGTTCCTCAGTCGGTTCTGCTTCATGTGGCTCAGTTCCAGCACCGTCTGAGACGACAGCGACCCCTGAATGCCCCCAGATTGCTCCTCCCCACCTCCTCTCCTCTCCCGGTGTTGGCGTGACAGCGCCAGGTGACGTCTCCTTTCTGTCCGGCTCCAGTATCGCCCCACCAGCCGTCCATCCTCCCCTTCCATCTCCCCTGGTCTGCCTCCCTCTCCTCGCACCTCCTCGTCTGTGGTGACCTCACTGCGTTCCCTGGCCAGTCGGTAAGCGCGGGCCCTGAGCAGCTGATTCCTGACTGACTTCTGATTGGACAGTCTGGAGCGAGGCGAGGGTGGAGAGTGAGGACTACGTTGTGGCGCTCCAAGCGTGCTGTAGAAAGGAGAGCAGGTACCCTTAGGCTTCCCAGGGCGGGTTCCAAGAGTCTGAATGCCACGCCAGTCTGACACTCCACTGGAGCCGGATCCAGGACTCTTAGAGAGCGAGTCCTCCTCCCTGCTCCGGTTTGAGCATGGGCTGTTTCTTAGTGTGTTCTGGTGATTGGTCAGACTCGTTTTGTCTATGCTCAGGTGACTAGGAGGGTGGCAGTTATTGGGATAGCTGGCCCTGCTCCTGGGCCCCAGTGCACTGCCAGTTGGGTCTGGCTGGCTGTTCTGGACTCCGTTCGGATCTGTCATGTTGGGGTGGCTCGCCCTGCGGCGTCGCTGTCCTTCGCTCAAATCTGTTATTGTTCGACTCCTACCTGGACCCTCTATGGTCCCTCCTCCGTGCTGCTGCTGCTCCAACCATAGTGCCCTCCGCTGGCAAGGCTCAGTACGACAACCTGTTCAAAGAAAGAGGAACACAACAATACTGTGGCGCATGGTGTGGCTGGTTACATAAACAATAAAATGTGGAGATGACAGATCCTCATTTTGGTCGTCAGTCGAGGCATCGGGCATCGTTCTCCCCACAGCGGGAGAGTCATAGACTTTGTGAATAAAAGATGGGTTTAGCCACCATGACATCACAGACTGCTTTCTGGTTTCTGCAATGTTAGCATTTTGTCCACCACTTTTTTTTTTTTTTGAGCCAAAAGTGATCAAAATTTGAGAAGGCAGCGTGCTAAATTATCAGCTAATATTAGCAAGCTTAGTGAGCAAGATACATTCATGGATTATATGGGTATGTAACACCTGCAAATATAGTGCTGGAGTCCGGACTTCTACGATGGTCTGCACCTTACTGCAGGACATATTTGTCATATTATTCAACTAAATGCTCCAAAAGGTACTAAAAAGCACAAACAGCTCCCACCGCCTGTGCCAGCACACTGTTGGCCAACGTGGCCACGCCCCTAACTTTAAGCCTTTGGAAATGGATGCATTTAAAACCTGATGTGCAGGCTGTTAGCAGAACGGTTGGGCATTTTAACATGGGGGTCTGTGGGGATTGAGTCCCTCTTGGAGCAGCCTCGAGTGGTCATTTTGAGGAACTGAAGTTTTTGTCCCCGCCTTAATTTGCAGCCTCAGAAGTTGCTGCTTGTTTGGAGGGTATACCCTTAAAAACTTTGGCTTGGTTTTGTGATATTTTTGGATAAACAGAGGCAACACAGCTCTGTAAGGAAGCTGAAAATGCAGCAGTAGTGCTGGATTTCTTTGCTTTCCAGAACAAAACAGAGATAAGATGAAACCCAATTTGAAAAGGACTTGGACCTCTGGTTGGACTGTGATGAAGCCATCGCTCAAAGCTTTGACAGATCAGATGTACAGGAAAACTGCAGGTATATACGGGCAATTTTAAAGTATTTATACCTCATTCTTTCTCAGAACACAGAGTAGGTGGTTCATGTGAATTTGTGCCATTCGTTTACTGTGTTTTACTAACCGATGGAGGGTGAGGGTGGTGAACGGTGACGAGGTAAAGTGGGACTCCTCTCAGCTCTGTGGAAGTGAACTGTTGTGGTTGTGCTGTTACCCACGGAGCAGTGGGATGCCTGCGGTGCCCCAGACTGGGTCATCGGAATTGTCTCAGGGATGGACTCCAAATCCCAGCGTCCTCTCTGCTCTCGAGGGGAGTGGCCTGCGCGAAGATGGTGAGCTTGCCGGTGAGCGTGGCCTCCGTGGATCTTGTGCAGCCGTCTGTGCTCACCAGTGCTGACGCTGTGGAAGCCCGAGTCGCTGGGCTCAGAGGAGATGAGGGACTCAGAGGAAGAGGAGGATCCTTGAGAGGAAGGGGTGTGGCCAGGCAGCGAAGACATGGCATCTGTCTCGGCTTCAGAGAGCGCTACCCGGTTGTGTGGGCTGTCGGGGCCGCAGCCTAACCCGCTGTCAAGCTCACTGAGGGGAAGATATCCAAGAGGACGCTCAGGCCTCCAGGGCGGACGATAGTTGGACTAAAGGGAAAGTTAAAGAGAATTTGAACTGACTTCATTTAAAACTCCAATCAGCGCAAAATATGCACCAAAGCAGCATAACAGCAACATTTACTAAGATGGAATTAAAAAAATAAACTATATAAAAATGGATGGTTAGAAAAACAGTGTAACAGAGACAGGTATAGGGGTGGGAAAAGGACTTAGAGCTGATACACTGAAACCAGCTACCTGTCTGGGGAAATTCTTTGGGTCCACCTCTTCTGCACCATAGCAGCCAATCAGACAGCTCTCAGAGTTCGGCTGGTAGTGCAACATTTCTTGACCCTGGAACAGAAACAAAGATGAGAAAAGAAAAGAGTGTGCATTTAAAGGGTCACAATCTAAGTCTAGCAGCCCTGCACACATGCGTGAAGAAGACCCTGAAGGTGAGATCAGCCAGATTTTTTTATGTGCTGGTGTCTGGAACTTTTAGATCCCACCTGGTATCAAAAGATACTTTAGAGGAACACAAGTAAACAAAAACAAATCACCTGGTAGTCCAGTCTGTCCAGGTGATCTAAGCTGTAGGAGACACTGGGCAGGTAGTTGTTGCCTGGGTGCTGGTCATTTGATGATCTTGGGAGGTAGCCATTGGGTGGGTAGACATCAGGTGGCATCATCATGTGACCATTGGGAGGGTATAGGTCAGGTGACACAGTCATGTGACCATAGTAAGGCCTGGGTAGTGGAAGAGATTATGTTTATGTTTTATCAGGAGGTGATGCAATGAGAAGCCTCCAGATCATGTAGGCCAGTTTATTGTGCAGAGTAGTATCATGAACCCTGATGTAACTGATGTAAATTCCTCTATCAATATTTATATTCATGGCCCAAGACACCCTTGTAGAAGATTATTTTTAAAAATAAAAACAAGTAAATTATAGTCCTCAGCTACAGTAAATGCATAATGAGACCATGTGCTGCATGGACAGGTACTTCAGGAGAACAACCTTCCGCTCATGAGCATTTGTGAGAAAGAGACTCAATGCAGCATCATGCTGACCTTGCAAACCGAATTTGCCCCAAACTCTCAAGTAAAAAAAGCATTTTTGTCCTTCAGTCTGCCCTTCAGATCATCTGAACCGAGGCAGATGATTCATTTTGGTACTTTTTACTGCAGTCCGCACACTTCAGCTCATCCCGAGCCTTTACTGAAAGTCTTTATGATCCTGGACTTCAGAGTGTTCTTATCCTTTGACTCGGATCCCACAACTTTTACCTCAGTTCCAAAGTTTAAACCGTTTTACTTTTTTAAAGCCACTGCTAACAGTTTACCCACGGTTGACCCTTCTCACCAAATCAAACTCATACAGTGGCATCAATGTTTTGGCCGCCTTTCAAACTTTTATTCTGATTTTAACCTCCCATTGCACTATTTGCAGACCTCACCCCCCACAGTGTGCATACTAAAACTCACTAACTGTGTTTTCAGAAATCAACACAAAGCAGTATTCCAGCAGTACCTACCCTGCAGTGTAGCCGTCTCCCTGGCCTTCCTCTCCCTCCATCAGCCCCATGGCCCTCAGGGCCTCCCAGTGTCTCTCTGTTGAGACGCTGCACTCAATTGCACAACGGGACCTTCGCCTCCTGTGACCGCGCCCCCTTTTACCCTCCACCTGCACAGTGACCGGCTGGCCATACTCGTCCACGTAGTGCAGCTCCTCTCGGTGTCGGTGGTGAGCGGGTTCACGAGCTTTAGCCTGGTGACAAAGCAGTGAAGAAAGCTCAAGAACTGGTTTTTGCAAGCTTGAGAAAAACTGAAATGAACAGCGTCTGCGGCCCATTATATTTATTTTGCTTTCAAAAACGAAGCCTCATGAAAGAGTCAGTGGCAGGTTGGTGTAAACACCCGAGGCGCGGCTCCCACTGTGAAGCATCCCGAGTATTGATAAAGCAGATATGCAGCATAAAGACACGGCGGCAAAGTGGGAGTTTGGCCTCCAATACAAGGTCAGTCAATTCTTTTGATCCAAGTGTTTGGCATGCCTGACCACAAGTGTGTTACATAACGTGGCATATGATTCACACTGCCTTTATATAAAAAGATAAAAAAAAATTGAGCAATTTTGCATAACTTGGATAAGAGCAGAGAAAAGTCTGTGGTGGAACAGCAGCAAAGTTTCCCTTTAGCAATTATTTCCTTCTAGCTGAAGGTGTGTTATTGAATGGAAACAGACCCTATGATGTTTATTGAGCACAAAGACCCTGACCCATGACCTTCCATAACACCATCCGGTGGCACGTGTTTCATATTAAAACAGAATGCTGCAGGCTGTACCGGCGCGACCCCGGGGTCATATAAACACACAGAGCGCTGCCGTGCATGTTCGTGCTGGTCTGTCTCTGCCGCCTGGGTATCTGCCTGATGGGATGCAGGTGAGCTCGCCTGATTGGCTGCTGTTTGTGGCTTGTTTGCTGCAGGCCTGCAGTGTGAAGGCCGCCTTCCCTCCAGTTTCTGTGGGCTCTCCTCTTTCCACCTCCAGCAAACACACGAGTCACTCAGTCTGTGTGTAGGATGCTAACTGATATCTGCCCAGTGATGCAACAGTCCCGCTTTGGCAGAGGTGGGAGGCACCTCTGTGTGAGCCTTTATTTCTCCTGTTTTGCTGAGTTAGGAGTTTCGCTGACTCTTCTTTTTTGTTTGATTAGGTACGTGTAGGCTGGACTGAAGCTAAACTTGAGGCGTGCGCTCTCTGTATTCCTCGTTATTTCCCAGTGATTCCTGAGTTCATGTTTTCTAGGCACAAAACCAGCTGGATACATGTTTAGTTTGTGTCCCGAGCAGACCAGCAGACACGGCTGAGTGTTCCAGTTAAGTTCTGTGAGTCCTGCTTTGGGGTCCAAATTCCTGCCTGACAGACAGCGTTCTGACAGCCCGCCCCAGCAAGGATCATTTGCTCTGCTTGCTGACCCGTGTATGACCTCTCCCTGGTCAAAGAACTGAAGTCTCTTTGCCTTCGGTGTCCTGCATTTGGCTCCTCTGCTCACTGAGTCCTTACACCAGCAGCGAGGAGCCTTACCTCATAATATGAGACGACTGTCACTATGCGCTGAATATACAGAGCATAAAACAAGAAGATCTGTTGTTTTAAATAGTGAATGATATTAAGGAATGAGTAACGCTGTAAACTCCCAAATCCTTTCTTAAATAAATAAGCGGTCGAGCGGAGAACGATGGAACGTTCAGTAGAACCGAGCCCAGACTGACCCAGCAGAGGTCTGAGTTTATAAAAGGAACGAGTGGAAAAAAAGAGGAAGATTTCATCTGAGTGACTCACACAGAAATAAGGCCGGCTGTACCAGAGACACACGATAAACAGCGAGACGCCAGACCGGCAAGATTTGAGATGATAATGAAAAAGCATCGAGTCAGTAAATATTTACAGGCTCATTTCTGAAGAACAAAAACTGAGTGAGATTTTATTCAGTCAGACCTAAAAAAAGGGAACAATATCTCATTTTCACTTCACGATGATTTAAAATTAATTAATGATGTTATTGTGATAGGAAAATAACAACAATGATCATTCGGGGAGAGAATTTAAATTTAGTTCAGAATTAAACACAGAACCTGTGAAGAGAAACTTTAACATTAATTATTAATTTCAACCATTTTAATTCACTTTATTCTTTTGTCTCAATCGGTGCTGCGTAATACATTTTATTTAAATATACATTTAAAGATGGAATTTCCTTTAAAATGCAGCTAAAATGTTTTAATTATGTGTTTAAGACGTGGCTTATCTTCCACATGAAGTCAGAAAGCTCTGGAATAAAAAGGAGCTAAAATCTGAAACGCGAGCACGTCACCATTCTGTCAGCTCGGAGCACAAAAGGACGACTCACGCCCCAAAGGACAGCCACTCATTAGGTCGGCTAAATCCGAGTGATAACAAAACTGCCGTATAATGTTGGAGGCTTGTGTTGGAACGTCACGCGCGAGTTAAGTTAAGATGCAGCGAAGTTACAGAGAGGCAGAGGCGGCATGATCTAGGTCAGGACTCGGCCCTACGTAACCTCTGGACCATCACTGGAGTCTTCACTCTCTGTGCAAGGCCTGAGGTCTCTCTGCCACACACACACACACACACACACAGAGCCCACAAAGAGATGCACCCATAAACATACAGGTTCATACATGTGGAAACCTGCTTCTCACAGACCCACACACCCAGTGACACACACACACGCTGACACACAGAGCAGTCAGAGAGTGATGTGCTGCACCCTGGAGAAGTGTGTCGCGCTCCACTGCACTTTGACAGTAACACAGACTGATCTCTCCCCCCCCTCCCTCCATCCGTCCGTCTCCCTCTCTCCGTTTCTCTCGCTGCCGTTTGTGAAGCTTTGACTCAGTTTTCGGTCTCGAAGTGCAAAACTCTGCAGAACGCAGACATTCGTCACTCTCAGCACAAACTCGCGGCGAGCGCGCAACAAGAGAAAACAAGCGTCAAATGCAGGAAGCTTGGTAAAACTGCTCCACCATGCTGGGTTTGTTTATCAGAATGAGTCACTGCAATTCAAAATGTCAAATCGGGCTATAAAGATAAAAAAAAAAAATCAGATACTCGGCCTGCTGTCTTTCAAATTGAACATAGAAAGCAAACCAAGAAACGAGAAAGGACTCCAAACGTTCAGAAAGGTTTCAGATGCATCAGTGATGCAGCAGCTGTGTGAAATGGACGTGATGATCTGCCCTGAAAGTCAGAGCTCACTCAGTCACTTCATTTCTCTGCATGACAGCATGTGCTGTGCTCATAGTTAGCTAAACTGGAGGTGTGGTAACACTCCTCCTATTGGCTGAGACTCTCTCTTGAGGAAGCAGATCTGTGACATTGGTCCAATAACATTAACAGCTCACTGACGCGGCCACTGTGACTGCAATCAGCCATAAAGTGCAAACCTGCCAACGCTCCCATTTCCCCAGATTTCTCCCAGCCGCCTCCCGTTTCATTGTTTCTCCCGGGAAACGCACAGAAAACTTTATTTTGAATGGCTGGCACACGCAGATGAGTAACTTTTGTAGTTTTGTGTGATCGTCAAGTTGCCAGAGACACAGTCTACACACTAAATACAGTTCACACCCATCTGTCAGTGCAACCTGGCAACACGCAACCCGGTTCATCTGTGCCGCTAATCTCGGCTCAGATACGGCAGTTACCCTCTGAGTGAATGAGCTGCTGTCTCAGCTGCTGTTTGAACATTTCAGTAAAAAGACGAACAGCGCAGCGTTCTAAACGCAGCCCACAAATTCCAGCGATCTTCATTAAAATATCCAAGCTGGACAGTTGGAGAGAGAGATGTCTGCGGGTGAGCTGAGCCCATCAACGAAGTGCAGCGCTGAAAAAGTGAGATGCTCCAAAAACACAGAGCGGGAAACTCATTTCACACTTCACTGATGTTCCGTAGATAGGAACTTAGTTTGGGGGGGGGGGGGGACT
>JAVDPK010002689.1:22448-33938 GCA_034780415.1 Cichlasoma orientale | reverse complement strand
AACCCTACAGTGAGGTCATGACTGGTCACTGTGTAAAAATGAATTAATTTAGTAAAACAACCCACAAACACAAAGTTTAAAAAGCCAATGACCTGTTTGAGCGTGGCTTCCATCACTGCAGGGTCGTTCAGATCCAGATTGGTGGTTTTCTCCAGCCTCAGTCTCACCACTTGCTTGTAAGCAGACACTATTTAAATAAAGAAGAATGGGAACAACAAAGTCCAGTCAGAAATGTATCAAATCTTTTGTGTTGTGTTTATTCTTGTTTTGAGCTAAGCTGACTGTATTTACGTGTATGATAAAGCCATATGTTTTTTACAGTGTTAACAGCAGTCTGCGAGGATCAGAGATAGCTGTGAGCTGCCTCGTCTCTATTTCAACACATGCAGCTAAATTCCAAAGCTAAAGCTCCCTGAATCACTGCTCACCACTGTAGCAAACAAATGCTCTATTCCAGTCAGGGGACCAGTCCTCCCATTTACCAGATGATCCAAAATATGCAGACACACAAGTCTCGTTCCCAGCTGCATTATTGGGTTCAGTTGGGTTCCAGTAGCTAAAGGAGAGGTTGCTTCCATCCATCCACTTCCAGGAGTCTCTGAAAAGGCCGATCCAGACTGTCTGTCCAGCAGGTACCAACTCCTGAACCTTCTGGTTCTCTGACATGTTTCTCACACTGGCCAGGTCTGTGTGGTGAGCTCGGCAGTAGTTCTGGGCCTGAGACCAGGTCATGGAATTGCTGATGAAGACAAATGTCACATTCGTCCCTGAAAATAGACCAAAGTGAAGAGCTCTGAAGAACAAGGAAATATTTTTACATGTGAAATTCAGAGACATTCTCATCATAATTAGCATTGAGGCAAAAAGAGAAGTCTAGAACTTGAAATACTTTGTTTGAGAGTTCTGCATTAATTAAAATCCTCACCTCTGACATCAGAACAGACTGCATTAAATGGACCGTTACAGTCTACATCATCCCATAATCCATTCCAATTTATCCCAGTGCAGAATTCTTTGCTGCCTATGTTGTCTGGTTTTCCAGCCCCCCAATTCCTGAACTCAGCCTCACTGTTTTTGTAGAAATTTCCATCCGACATTGACCACCTCCAGCTGTTCACATCATCGTGCAGTCCGATCCAGGCTCTCTGTAAGCAACAACTGAATTATGTTGTGGCACAAACTAGATGACCTAAACTGTCAGCTTAGTAATAAACTGAAACTCAAGATTTCTCTTTATTCTTTGGAATCATTTATATGATTTGAGTTGAAGGTAGATCATCAGCTCATCTGGTGCAATGCAGTTTCTTTGGCTCTCAGTCAAACAGCCTTTCTAGAGCAAGCAGACCTGTTTTGGCTCATTTTCCCATTACAAACTAATGGGTTAGGGTTGCATTCACTTTCTCTGCATCCCACAGTTATGGTGACTAAAATTTCACATTTTGATTCATCAGACCTGAAGTCTGTATTTTATTTCTTTCACCCACCAAACTAACTTCATGCAGAGTGTGACATGGCTCCTATTTTAGTCTTTAGTGAATCACATAATAGCACAAAACAAAGATGCTGAGCTACCATTTAGTTTGGCCAGTAATAGCCAACATGGTGGCAGTTTGCCAGGCAGCCCTTTCCAGCCCTGTCTGTAGCAGGTGTCTGAAAAATGAACTGAATAATGAAAAAAAAATTATGATACTCAAATTATAGACTTTTCTGACTTCAGTTATTTGTGATTATTTTGTTTTTACATCTTTTAATCAAAACCTGATTTGTTCTATACTCACGACTTTCACAATAAAAGCCCTCAATGTATACAGTCTGTGCTTCACTCTTGGAGTAGTACGGGACTTCATGCTAAACTATTTTGATTGGCCTATACCAGGCATCCCCAAATGGCGGACCCAAATGATGTCTCATGCGGACCCGAACCCAATACCAAAACAGAAATAACCACTTAAAATTTTGTTGAGCGCTTTCTGGTTTACTGGCGCGGCTTTTACAGTTATTACGGTGGTGGTGAAACGTCCAAGGAAACCCACATACCAATCGCAAGCGAGTTTGGCCATACCACGTGATACCACCAAGCTTGTTCCAGCCGTTGGTAAACTTTGTAACAAAGAGAGGACGGATGAGAGTTTGAGAGAGGTTACCGAGGAAAAAACAAAAACAGAAAGAAACATAGTGACACACAGGAAGAGATACAGCTCGGCGAGACAGAGGAAAGGATGATAGCTGAGAATGGCTCTGTCTACATTCAAGCCCAGGCTTAAAATTCTGGCAGGACAAGCAAGAGCTCACTTCTCTCGCTGAGCACAAAATAAATAAGTGATTGCCTAAAAATGTTCGGTTATTAAATGAGTTCAGATTTAAATTCTTTAAATAATTTGAGACGGTTGAGTCCAGATGTGAAACCTAAAAAATGTAAATCAAACTTTTCAACAATTTCTTTTTTTCTGCAGTTAGTCATTGTGAACCTGCACAGTTGTCATGTTTTACTTAGGTTCTTATTTTGACATGTCATCCTACTTTTACTCAGTAAATCAGAGTACATTATACATAAGAATGTATAATGTGTCTAATTTCTTATGTATAAGAAATTAGACACACGACAAAAATTGTCAAAAAGTACTTGAAGACAGTTCATTTCATTTGATAGGTAATTCAGTTCATGCAGACACACACACACACACACACACACACACACACACACACACACACACACATATAAACATTAAATAGTTGGACTTCCGGACCTTGGCCTCATGAAATTTTGTCTGACCAGACCTCTTTAAATTTTAATTGAATACCCCTGGCCTATACCTTTGCCTCCCCTCATTCTTTGTTACGGGCCATGAGCCAGCCTCTGACAAATGCAACACATAACTCCAATGCTCAGTGGCTAGTAGATCTAACACCAGACCTCAGCTACCTCACTGAACAGGCTCCAGTAACCATCACAGTGGCAGATCCCAAGCAGCTGGGAAATCAGGCAAAAAAACAGCAAAAATCAATTTAAGCATAAAGATTAAAAAAGAAAGATCAATATAACATCCTCAATTGCACCAAAGAGTAAAAATAGTTAAATGTGGACTGGTAAACATTAGGTTGCTCTTCTAAGGGCCTTTTAGTAAATTATTTAATAATTGATCCACATATTGATTTATTCTGCCTTACCGAAACCTGGTTCCACCAAGATGAATATGTTAGCTTATATCAGGGGTCTCAAACTCCAGGCCTCGAGGGCCGGTGTCCTGCAGGTTTTAGATGTGTCCCTGATCCAACACACCTGAATCAAATGGCTGAATTACCTCCTCAGTATGCAGTCAAGTTCTCCAGAGTCCTGCTAATGACTTCTATATCTGACGCAGGTGTGTTGAAGTAGAGACACATCTAAAACCTGCAGGACACCGGCTCTCGAGGCCTGGAGTTTGACACCACTGGTTTATATGAATCAACACCCCCAAGTCACACTAAAGGCCTTTACACACCAGATGCGTACATTTCGTGCGAATGTTTCACGCGTTAAAATAAGTTGTGTATGTTGTGCTCGCGGTACTTCCAGCATCTTACTTACACTACAGAACAGGAGTGAAAATAAAGAGAGTGACGTGTGGCAGGTAATTTTAAATTCAGTGTTTCTAAATGCTCAACAAATATCAGCAAACACACAAAAGTGTGTGCAGTTCGTCGCACAGTGTGTCTGCGAGCTAAAAGAAGAGCTGCTGTGTTTCCAGGGAGAGAAAAGAAAGAGAAGTTCACTCAGAGGTGGAGAAAGAGGACAGGAGAGGAAGCAGAGAGGCTATAGTTAAAGGTAAGGACTGCAAAACAAACTGAGGTATGCTAACTTTGTGTAATTCAAATGTTGTATGAAAATACTGCAGTTTAGTGTGTGATAAACAGTTCAGCCTGCTGTACTGTATTTACAGTAAAGCTCTGTGATGAGTTTGAATCAAAGTTGTTGATGGTTCGATTCACTCACTGAATTCAATGTTTATACAGCCTGTACGCTGTCAGTGTATGGATGGAAATTAGGAACAGCACAATACCACTTTTCTATGTCTGACACTGATATTTTACATTTGGATATCTGCCGACACCGATACAAATACAATCTTTTTTTTAAAAAAAAACAATTGTTTTTAAATGCCTGGATGCACATTTACACAACAATCGCTCTATCACCTGACGCCTGCTGCTCCTATGTAAGAAGGTGATACACTGGCTTATGGCATGTTGCCAGTTTCATTAGGGTTGCAACTATCGATTATTTTAGTAATCGAATATTCTATCGATTATTCCATTGATTACTTGAGTAATTGGATAAGAAATACTTTTTTCGTATTAACAGTTCATCTGCATATTTTAACTTCCGTACTGCAGATTTTCCCTGTGTGAAACTAACAGGGTGGATGGAGCAGCTACAAAGATCTCTTTTCTTCACTTACTGATCAGCTGGTTGATGAAGGACCTCCAGCTGTTTCCCAGTAAAGTTTTATTGGTGGTTACAGGGAAAAAAGCTTCTTTTGGATGCTTGAAAAACATTTCCCTTTGCTCCACCTGAGCTCACCGTCACCGGCTCCGTGTCTTTGCGCTTGTGCAGACAGACCACGTAAATCAGCCGCCTGCTGCTGTTGTGTTATCAGTGTGTGAGCGTAATCTTGTAATGCTTTGTATTCAGAAGCATTCTACTAAATACATTTCTACTGCAGGTCTATATTTAGTCACTAATCAGGGATTAAAGTATAAAAAATATTTTGATGGGGAAGGGGTATCGGGTAGGATAACTGTCAATAAACAATGTATGCATAGGAGTTTAAATTCGTATATGTAAGTCAATAAACGTGCATGAATTTAAGATTTGTATTTGTTCTGTTTTCCAACTCATACATGTGAAATCAGAGGTTTTATCTCTGAGAATACAAGTTTACAAGTTACGAATACAAGCTACAAAGTTACAACTTTACAACAAGTTAAATCACAAATCTCTAACTATTGAGCGTCATACTGCGCGTGCGTTAAGAGACAACATTCCTGCCCAAAGGTAGCGGAGAGTGAATCTAATCAGGTAACAGATCATTTAACGTTGGGGTTATTAGAATCAGACAGTTTAATATTGTGTTATGTTCTATACCAGTGTAGTGTATCTGGCTTCCAGAGCATTTCTATTTATTTTTTATTTTATTTTATGCTTAGAGGTATGATTAGAGGTATGATTAGAGGTATGGTTTCTCTCCTGAGGCTGCTGCTCCCGCGACCCGGGCAGGTGGAATGATGAACGGATGGATGGATTGTACAAACACTTTAACTGCCACCTATGGCTCATGTAATTATTAAAAATGACTTCAATTTAAATAGAGAGAAGAAAGGTGAACTTACAGACGGGTATTGTGAGTAGCTCATTTTGCTTAAGTTTGCCATGTTGGTGAGAATCGTATTATCGGCCGAGCTTTGTATAGTAGCCAGGTCTGTGTATTTCTCTCTGCAGTATCTCAGTGCATCAGTCCAGTTCTTCCCTTCATAAACAAAGTGGAACTGACGTTCAGCATTTGAGGAGAAAGAACACAGCCCTGCAGAGATGGATATGAACTTTGATTACATTTAAACTATAAAAAAATCCAGCTTGACTGTGCATTATTATATTTGAGTGTAATCAGGTGTGTACTTGGAGTAAAAGAGTGTCTCGTTTATGTTCATGACATTAACTTTAATGCCAATGAATAATAAAAATATATTAAAATACTTCCCTGATGCAGCTATGATGAACAGAAGAATTCTTTCCATCCTCGTCTGCTCCCCGTTTCTTGTCTGACTGCACACACACAGTGTTCAACTTTATCAGTAAGTCATGTCTAAAAATGTTTCAGCTCGTCTCATGCAAAGTAAAAAGTAGAATATTTGTATTTGAAGCCTATTTGTTTCATATCAGTGGATACCATCTTTGTTTCACGAGAAAGCACTGAAAGAGGGCGTGTTAGGTGGAGAATGACACTTCTGTGAGTCTTGCTTGCTCAAACGTGAGGTTAGATCACCTGCATTTCATACACCCCCATTTCACTCGGAACAAACTGATGCAATCTGATAAAGAAAATGTGCTTTTTACAAAAACAGTAAGTGTAAGTACGCACTAATTGTAGCTGCAGCTGAACGGAAAAATGGTTTTTAGATCTTTAAAGTAGGAAGTTATAAAAAAGAGAGAGAAGTATTTTTCTTCTTTCAGGCGCTCCTTTTGGGGGTTACCATCAGCTTCCTCCATCTCACCCAACCTCCAACATCCTCCTCTGTCACACCAACCTCTGCATGTCCTCTTTCACTGCATGCAGTCTTCTCTGTGGTCGTATTTTCCTCCTGCCTGGCAGCTCTGAAAAATATAAAAGCTAATTTATTATCTGTTATATTCCATTTATTAGTTGTATGTAACTGCTACTCGTCATCGCTCCTTAACTCTGCTGATTCACTGTGTAACAGCTTTTTGTTGTGGTTTTTTTTTTTTGCATTGCATAGAAAATGAGCCTTTCAACAGTGAACAGAACTGTCAGGTTCTTTGGAACTGCAGGTTCATCACTCTTGATTAGAATATGAAGGCAGCACAGACAGAGTTTACTGGCAGCTCCCCACCCGTTTGCCTAGAGGAAGCTTCAATATGTAAATAAATAAAAAGGTGCGGCATTATTGCTCTCCAGTGATCCGTGCAATCTAGTTTTAGCTTAGTGCGTGTGCTCGTGTTCAGTTTTGCCATCATGTGTTATCATGTGATTTCAGATGAAATGAGGTAACATCCAGGGTTAATCAGGGACACGGTGTCCATGCTGTAGGTACGTGTGCACATGCTGTACTGATCATTTTACAGCAGTGTCACTAATTAGTCCTAGTGGTCAATTGCAGTATTGCACTGGGGGAAAAAAGCTCCCCAATTACCTCCATTAAAAAGAGGCATCTTTCAAACTTTTGACAGGTCTCTCCAACCACAACAAGATCTGCTTTTATTCTTCCTAATATGAATTCGTAATGGCGGTTTGGCAAGCACTCAATATTCCCAGAGCCTCATTTCAGGAATGTGAACAAAATAAGACCATCTGGCTCCATGAGTACCTCTGTCTCGTCATGTTCTAACATGCAGGACTGTCTGATACAATTTAATATCCATCAAGGTCTTAAATAGATGACTGTTTGAAGTGTTCTTAATGGGGAAAAAGGTCAATTGTGGGTTCCCTCGCTCATTTTATTCATACTGAATAAAATATTAAGTCTATTTTATAAATTTTGTTCACTCAAATTTTCAGAAAAGAGGATTATTCAGGTATGCTCACTGGGTACCGACTCATTTTGAGGCTTCAAAACAAAGAGGTGACATCAGGGCAGCTATGTCCAAAGAATCACAAAGTTCAAAAATCATTGTGTTTACAAAGCACTGAGCCAGGGAACACACAGCTATGTGGACGGCACCACAAAGGACAAGACGAGACTCAGACCATATATATGCAAGATACCGAGGGGAGAGACAGCAGGTGGGGAACACAGCTGAAGCTAATCGGGGATGACGAGACAAAGGAGGTAAATCTAAATATTAGGCGTTTCAGCCTCCCGTTTACACAAAGACACTTGACACGGTAAAAACGATGTAGTTCCCATTGCCAGACCACAAGTTGGCTGTGTTTTTTTTTTTTGCAAAGCTTGTTTACACAACACGCGCATGCGTGGAGGACTCAGTAGGATGCGCCGCAAAGATTTGTTCATTATTTAAAAATAGTGAGAGGCTTTGTCGACTGACGACGAGGTTGGGTTGCTGCTGCGCACAACACTCAATAATAAAACGGTAAAAACACAAGAAAAGATCGACTGTGAATCGCGCTACTCGAAGTTCTCTGAAGCACTCGTGAATGCTAACACTAACGAGTGTTGTTCATCTATTAGCGCGTGCGCGGAAAACTGTGGCCGTCGCAAACATAGTGCGCATGTGCGAGTACCCCCGTTTCCAAAACGCACCTTATTCAACCGTTTACAGGAGAACGGAGGCCGGCGCGTTTCTGAAACGCTCCACTCTGGACCCCGTTTCGAAAACGCATCGTTTTTACTCCGTTCCCGTTTAAACTTCACAGCGCAAATAGCTGTAATGGTGTAAAAGCAAAAGAGAGATCTACCCTGTAAGTGCATTTAAGTTCTGCATAATTTCTGGGACTACGGACTTAGTCCCAGAAATTACGGTCTTAGTCCCGGAAGTTAGGCACCCCTGTAAAACACGTGTACTTACAGCTTTAGTCGCGGGCCGTATTATAGTGTTACCGGACCTTGGAGGGCAAAACCTTTTTCAGAAACAAGAGCAAGAAAAGTGAGTCACAGATTAGTAGTGAGGTTAAAAAGAAAACAAGGACGGAGGGGAAAGGAGAACATGGAGATGGGTGGATAGTAGGTTCATGGAAAAAACAAAAGCTTACATGCAGTGAAAGAGAAAGCGACAGAGGGCAGCCAGAGGCCACGTCACACTGAATTGTCTCCAGCTTCAGTGAATATCTCTTTCCTTCTCTCCTACCTTTTCCCTGTTTTTACTTTCTTAAATCTCTTCATTTCCTTCATTCACTCTGTCTCTTCCTCCATCCTTTTATACTGACTCCATTCTTTAATGCAACCTCCCTCCTCCTGCCTGCGGGAAGGTTGTTGGTCTTCTGGTCACTGGAGGCCTGTACAGTACAGTACAGTGATTGACCGTGTCCACTGCAGCGGGAGCCTCAGTGTTTGGACGGAGGACTCAGGCGTGGGTTTAACCAATATAACATCAGCTTTAACTCTAACAAGGACCATCATGTACAAAATGAGCATTATGCTGTAAGTCAGGAACAGAAACTCACCACTGAAGCCTTTACTGCGGTCATAGATGGAGTGAGCGCTAACATCATTCTTAAGAATGACCTTGAAGTGAATGCAAAACAAAACAGTAAAATCAGGCTATAAATGAAGCTCACCACAGTCACATGACTTCAGTTCAGTGATGATGCTCAGTGTCCCAGACAGCGTCTGTAGTCTCAGTTAACCACTTGTTAGCAAACAAAGGGCACGTCCCTGGGATAGCTTCGAAATTCATGGGTGGGGTATTTATGTTGTTCCACAACATCTTTTATGTTGTAGACCAAAACTTGAGAATATGTAAAGCTTGTGTTGACCACAGACGTTATTTCAGGTCCCGATCAAAAACCAATCAAAGGAAACTCAGTGAATTGAAGACGAGGGAAACAGAAGTGCAAAATGCTCGTTTATTTCCAGGCTTTGGTGCTTTAGGCTTCAAAAAGAAGATAGATTGTATAAAAGTCAACAGCCTCTGCTGCTGATCATTAGAAAGAATTGGCTTCACTTTTCAGACCCAAAAGCTGCTTCTATTTTTTTATATATATGTTCTGTCCCTGAATGTGAAGTGGAATGTTCTGGTACCATCCTAAATGAAAACTACATTTTTTCTTCCCTCCAAAACAATGATTTTCGTCCCTTTATGGTCGTTTTGTTTGTTTTTGTTAGTGTTTAAAATGTTTTGTCTCAGTATGTAAAGGGTTCAGTACACCCCCTCCCCCCCCCCTCGTGTTTCTTTGGAGCCATCTGCTGTTTCTGTAGTTCTGTCTGAGTTTCATTTTTGTCTGAAATCCTTTTTATCGATTTTCTTTGCAGTTACGTGGCTCAGTAATTTTACTTTGCTTTAGTCGCTGTAGTCGTGTTGTGTATCTGGTAGTTTTTCCTTCTTGCGGTCGTTTTGCATGTTTGTGTCTCTGAAGTTTTTCTGAGGAACACTTTCATTTGATTGACTTCAACATGCACCCTGCAGCCCTCATGTCTAGTAAACCTGTTCAGCGGTGCACAGGCAGCAACTAGAGAGACTGTAATGTCTCCTCCTGTGAGAGACTCAAAAGCCATACAGTTTACTATGCTTTCCAAACACAAGCGCACAGCACAAAGCAGCACAGAGTGAGATAAAGAAACGGACTGATGGAGGGAGGGACCAAAGAGCAATGCACAAGACCAAATGCAATCAGACAAGTTCATTTTAATAGAAGAACGGAAATGCTGTTTAGCTGCAGGGAAAAGCTGCATGCAGCACACACACACACACACACACACACACACACACACGCACACACACACGCACACACACACACGCACACACACGCACACACACACACACGCACACACAGACTCTGCAGTTTTGCAGTGTACCAGCACCAGAAATAGGCTGCGAGCGCTAAGAGCATTTAGTGATGAATATTTCAGCCGTTCTCTCGCTCTCAAAAAGTCTGTCCTCTCATAACCACCTCCCCACCTTCTGTCAGCTTTCACTTCTTTAAACTTTTAACCTACAAACTTTAAGTTCACATTTTCATTCTCCACAGGTCTGCCCCGCACTCCTCAAACCTTTGCCCATTACTGTCTTCCTTCCATTCACGTGTCTTTGGAAACACATTCACTGCAACTGATCAAATGTGAGAGCAATAATAACGTTATATAGAGGATATATGATGGGGTCACATGCATGCAGTGAGGTCATAAAGTTCTTTTACTCCGTTCACAAAGAAAATCTCACCTGATGTTAATTTAGCCAACTTCCATTCAAAGTCATCTCCTTGTGCAGGTCTTCGAGCACTGCTGCTATTTTGTGATCACTTCCTGTTCTGACAGCATGCACATGAGAGATTTATAAACTGTATTGTAGCCTTGCTTGCTATCATCTATGTGGACAAAAAAAGACTCACTGCCAGTTATCACAATACAAACGTACTGATGGTCCGGCCATCAGTTCGTGTTCTGAAGCTCAAGAGCACTTGGGTTATGAAGCAGGACAATGATCCGAAACACAGCAGCAAGTCCACCTCTGGAAACAAAATAAAGGTTTTGGAGTGTTTTTCATGCTGTAAAACCGTCCAGTGTGGCTGAATTCTGCAAAGAGCAGCGGGCCAAAATTCCTCTTCAGCGACGTGAAACACTCATTGCCTCTTATTGTAAACACTTGCAGTTCTTGCTGTGAAAGGTGGCTATTGGCTATTAGTGATTAGGCACAGCCAGTTATTAGGTTTAAGGCAGGGGTCTCGAACTCAAATGACCTGGGGGGCCACTGCTGGCTCTGTCATCTCAGTGGAGGTGAGATTCAAACGGCAGGTTTCTCCTTACATATGAGGCAAACTGGTTTCCAGCAAAATCAACAAAACAATTGTTGAAAAAAAATTTAGGGGGTAATTCCTTTTTCACACAGGGACAGGTCTGGCTTTATTTACAGCACTGTAAGTACACGATCACAAATCTGTGTTTAAAAGAAGCCGCACAACATTAGAAAGGCTGAATTTTTTAAATTAACCTTATACTGCACATTTACAGCCAGCATGGACATTATTTAGTATGAAGGTACATTTTGAAACAGCTTAATTAAAAATGCTAATCTGCTGATAAACACAGTGTGTCTTTTGTCCTCTCTCCCCTCAGCCCCAACCGGTCTCAGCAGATGGCTGCCCCTCCCTGAGCCTGGTT
>JAVDPK010002688.1:0-10206 GCA_034780415.1 Cichlasoma orientale | reverse complement strand
GTGTGTGTGTGTGTGTGTGTGTGTGTGTGTGTGTGTGTGTGTGTGTGTGTGTGTGTGTGTGTGTTGGTATCCATAGAAAAACTGACGCCTACAGGCATGGTCCCGCCTCTTTCCCACCAGATCGACTTTCTTTGGCACTGGAATGAGACACAGACACCTCCTCCAGGCTGAGACATATAATCTGGGCCTGTCAGGGCCTTTATCAAGCAGGATCAACTGGTGTGCTGGGCCTTCCTCCACAGTCCCCACAGGCAGCAGGATACCTGCACACGCATTCCTCCGACACATCCCTGTCCCAGGAGGCGTATCGCTTGTCTTTTATGGCATCTCCGCTCGAAGGTGGGGTGGGAGGGAGGGAGGGATGGGGTACAGTTGCTCCTCTGCATTGTCCCGACTGAAAACCAAGACAGTAGCATGGTCTTGGGTTTATAGGATTTTCCTGATGCGTCGAATCTCAATGTACGACAGACTGTCGATAAACAGAAAATTTCTGGGGGGAAAAAAACAAAACAATTTTGCACTTTCGTGTCTGCAGTCTGTTTTCACTGAAAAGATGACAACATGACAAGCTGATTGTAAGACGTCATTCCAGCAAACATTTTATAGCCCCTTGAGGTTACTGCAGTCCACCTGAGAAAGAGAGAGCCATCCTTGGCTCAGTTGTTTCAGCTCCAAAGCCCCCCGCACTGTGAGTGACCAAATGAAAGCGGGTATGAATCAAAGCTGCAGCGTCGTTGTACAGAAGAGTCTAATCATATCACTTGCCCCTGAGCCATATGTCTTTGTACTCTCTTTAATTGAATTGAGTCTGGGATGAGATGGGCTGACATACCTTCCAGCGACTGAGCCTCACTTAGAGAGCAAGGCGAGGAATTAGAGCAATTTGGAATGGTTGTTTTCTTGGCGCGGTTTGGGATGAAACCTTGAAAGTATCCAGCCTGCTTTTGCCCTGTGCTTTCATTTCATCACACCTGACCAAGGGTCTCTACCTTCATTGTCTTACATTCATTTATTATTAATTTTATTGGCGTGTTTGCAACCCTGTGATTGCTTGTTGAAAACAAACTCATCAAACATGATATATTCGTGCTTGGAAGGGCCTGTTGTGACAGACACTTACCTTATTGAATTTTTGGTCACGTGTGAATGCATCAGTTGCTCCTGACTCACCGGGCCTGACGTCAGCTCGTCCTCAGACTCGGCCAGCTCAGTTACTGGCATCGATCGGCCGGTGGCCTCACAGAGACACCTGAAGATTAAGTTAATGATCTGATGCCTCAGAATCACCTGTTTATTCGTGCCCTTGTCGACCTCTATTAATCACTTTGTGTTAGGAATTCGAGAGGAAGTGCAAACACCGTACTGCATCTACAGTATGGAAACACAATGACGTGTGTGTGCATGTCTGACTGAAGCCTCGACACCTCTGTGAGTCCGCTGCCTGGAGCAGCTTGGATTTTCCCTAAAAAGAACTGAGGTGAAGCAAATTTCACCTCTCCTCCTACTTTGTTTTTGCTGCTTCCTGAGCGCTCGGGAGGCCAAACCATGAAAACCAAGCAGGAATGGAAACAGAGTGACAGAGAGGTCTTTTCAGGATGCTTGGCATATAATCAGAATGGGATGTGGGTTTGAAACTGAGCAGAACAGAGACGCTGTTAAACAGAGTTGTGACGTAAAGTTAGAGTTGTCCAAACAGGGCTGATTCCCGGTGAAGCGGGGCTCTCTGAAGAGGAGGTGACGAGCCCGGATTTTAGAATACCTTTGTGCCAGACGGCAGAGGATATAATGAGATGCTGAGAGTCTGGCAGACGAGAACACTTGTAATGTTCACTGACTAATTTTTGCCAAACTCAGCAAGTGCTCCTTCTAATGTTGAGCTCTCAGAGTGAGTGCTAACTTGGCTGAACTTTCCTTGATTGTTTGAAGGGCTGATATGAAACAAAGCAGTTCAAAAGACACAGCTGTTAATGCCATATAGTTCCTGATTGAGAAGTGTGCTGAGGCCGCACTGCTTGTAGAAGCACAGTCCTCAAAGTTTATCCTCAGGGTTGTGGGTGTATTTACAGAATAGCTCTTTGATTATTCATACTCTTATCAATCATATTAAAATCCATCAAATTATTTATTTCCCTTGGCTATAGCCAACTGTTTTCAATAAAACAATATATAAATTGTTTTATATATTATAGAAAGAAGATATTCCAAATTTGCAGCTCTTTTCTGTTTTATGGAGCTTTATAGTGAGTTTTTGCTCGTTCTTTGCTATCTAGCTCACAAATGTCATGTATGGTTTCATTTCCACCACTTCAATAGCAGCAAAAAAAAAAAAAAGCAGACAGACACAGATAGCAACTACCAGGTGAACATTTAGCTGCTACAGAGGCAGTATTTTTCCCTCTGGAGTTGGTAGAGACCAAAAACAGAGCTAAAAATGGACAGAGACATGACTTTAAATGAATGATGAATTTGCTCCATAAATGCTGAATGTGTGAATCGCTTTGCTTAGAGCTTCACCATTAAGACTGAGTGTTGGTCAAAAGTAGCTCAAATAAATTAAAATTAAAAATTTAACACAAAAAAAAAAAAGGTTTTAATATTATTTGCCATCTTGTTGAGATTTACAGTACCGTGCAAATGTCCCCCTCATTTCTTTATATTTTGCTAGGAAAATGAGAAATAGCTGCAGCAATTTACTCAAACTTGCAAACATACATGGAAATATAGTATATAAGGCAAAAAGAGGTTTAATTCTAATGAGCTTGAAAGTCAAAATTTGCTTTGACCTCTTTTATTCTCTTATTCAAGTTTTCATGTAGTTTCTGGAAGTAGACTTCAGGAATAGTTCTCCAGGCTTCTTGAAGAACATTCAGAGCTCTTCTTTGGGTGTTGGCTGTCTTTTGTTCTGTTCTCTGTCAAGATGATCCCACACTGCTTCAAAAATGCTGAGGTCCGGACTCTGGAGAGCATGACTGATAGAGTTCCACTGTGCGTTTTTATCCAGGTATGCTTTTACTGCATTGGCAGTGTGTTTGGGATCATCGTTATGCTGAAAAATGAAGCTTTTGCCAGTCAGATGTTTTCTTGATGGTGTTGCATGGTGGATCAAAATCTGATGGAACTTTCCTGCATTCATAATTCCATCAGTTTTGACAAGATCTCCAACACCACTGGCTGAAATGCAGCTCCACTGTATTTTACAGATGCCTGCAGACACTCACTCTTGTGTCTCTCTCCTGACCTCCTCCGTACATATTGATGACAATTTGAATTTAAAAATTTCAAGAACACCATCCTGAAAAATATCAAGTTGTTGGCTGATGGGTATCGGGGAATTACCTTGTTGGTACAAAAATACAATTTTATGCCTGTCAAACGGTGCTATCTTTGGTAGTTTTACAATTGTAATTTTTTGCTAACCCCTTGAGTTAGATGCCTTTTTTGTGCTTAGATGATTCACAGGTCAGTGTTAAGTGGCTCAACAAGCAACAAACATTCCTCTGAAAAAGGGGTCAGGTACAAGGACTGGACTGAAGGTGAGTGAAAAAGCAGCTCATGTCCAAAGAAAAAAACTGACTTGAGAACCATTGCTCAAGATCACTTAAAAAAATTACAAGAATGTCTGGAAGCAAAATATATGTAAAAAAAAAAAAGAAAGAAAAAGGGGTGGCTCATGACTTTTGCACATTACTGTAGATCATAAGATCAGTGCCACTTTCATGTACTCCTAAAGCTAAATAAGACTTTGTTCTAAGCTGAGCTAAGAGACCACTGTGGTCATATTATGACTAAAGCTGACTGGAAGACTTCTCATCTATGTCTTGGCAAAGACAACAATTCAGTGTCTAATTTTTTAAGGTTGCATTGTTTGAGACACTGAAATCCTTCACGCTCTGATGTCATAACTGATTTAATTCACACGGCACATTTTCCAAAACAGTATTTAAAACTTGAGACCTGTGATTTAGTAAGTGCACTTGTATGGGGAGAATTTTGTGGATTAAGCTCAGCAGCCTTTCAGATTCCTCTGCCTCACACAAGGCATGTTAGGGTTTCCAGCTGCTGTTTCACGCTCCCCTCTTTATGCCATGCAATTATGCTCGTTCCCACCGGAGGTTTGGATTGGGTGGAGCTCTGCAAGGACTTAACTGCTCCTGACTTGGCATAACTTACATAAATCTACAAATACAGTTAGCACAAAAAGAAAGGGAGAGAGAGAGACACGTGCAAACACGCCACACAAAGCACAAAAGAAAATAAACGATAAAAATAGTTACTGTGCAGGAAATGGCATTCCTAAACTGGATATGGCACAAAGGGACACCACCCAGCTTTGTAACTGCTTCTGGAGAACTGTAGCTGCAGTGAGGCTTCGTGGGTTTGAAGATTTCTTTTTAAAAAACACAAGGTTCTTTAGAAGCTGCTCATAGATAGGCATCAGACTGTCCCAAGGCAAAACATCTAACAGATTTCAAATGATGCTCCTTCAGATAATTTTTAGTCTTTCTTCTGTCAGACATCAAATAATGGCTTTAATTGTGTTTCATACAGTAAATCAGAGAACACGAGACTGTAAGAAAGACAGAATATTTGTGCCAAAGCAAAAATCCCACTTTTATATATATATATATATATATTAGTCTGTAGAGTTACTCTTTGCTTTAAAATGAGTACAAAAGCTGCTGCTTTGAATCACATGATTAAAACCACATGCTGCGCGTCTGGGTTGGGAACAATGTGCTGAGACCTGGACAGACAGCACGTCGCAGGGTCTCTGTGCTTGTGACAAGAGAGTCGTTGTGCGGGAAAGCTGGTAATGCCTGGCACTGAGGTTGCAGGCCTGACACCAGCCACTCAGCCGCCGCACAGCTGAGTGCTTTATTCTGTAGACACCAGCGCCATCTGGTGTCTGGAGTCAGTACTGAGCGTGACAGGGCGGAATTATTTTCATACGTCTAATCCTGCTGCCTATCACTTATCAGGTGATTATCTTCAAAATACTGTTGCTACTTCTTTTGATAATAAAATGCAGACGTTTGTTGGACTATCTAAAAAAATAAAATATTTGTTTTTGTAGTTTTATACAGATAACTTTTGTGGCTTGTACAAAGGCACAAAGAGAGGCTCTTACAGCTTTCACAGTGCATTTTATTGCATTGAACACTAGTAAATACACGTTTTACAAAATTTTAATTAATCAAGATTACAATGTATTATTGCATAGAAAACAATTTATTGAAAATCTCAGACTTTAGGTAAAAAAAAATCAGGTGATGGAGCTTACATTTGGGGCAAGTGATGGAACATGTGTCAGTCTGTTGAAACAGATGGTGGTTTTAAAGGTGCCAACACAAAGAAATATTACACATTTCTTTTACTTGTAATTGCTGACTCCATCAAGTGTTCAAGAGTTTCACGTTGCATAATTGTTTATTTACCATTAGCTGCATTATATATTTCAGTATATCAAGCCAATACATATCATCATATAAACAACATGTAGCATTAACACAACACTTTATGAGTGTTCTTTTCAGCATTGTTGTTGCTGATTGTTATTTACTTACACATTTGACTGAGAAAGACTGAGAAACTCATTTCAGATTCTTTGGTAATGCTTGTAAGCTGGAGTCTTAAATGTGATGAAATACAGATGTTTCGAGCTTCCACACCTTTTCCTGGTATGACACTCCTGTATATTGTGCATCATGAAGAATTCATGTTTTCTTCCTCATTTTTTCCTTCTTTTTGAGTGGTGTGATTATTTTCATACTTAAAAAACATAGAAGCTGCCAGAATAAAATCACCCTCCCACACACACAACCACAGACACATGAACTCCTGCACACACACTTTCCCTGCGTCTTTGATGCTTCCTTGTCTGCTCTTCTACACCTGATAAGACATCTTCCATAAGCCCTTAAGTGAGCACCATCACCACCACCAATCTTCATCCCCTTTCCCCCTGCAGCCGCTGTTTTAAGGTTTTTCTGCATGCGTAATAGTAAATAATTCACTGTCAGCGGCACTGCAAACAGGTCCTAGTGGAGAGAAAGCAGCCTCGCTCATCATTCCTGCAGTGTGCATCCTGGCAGCAGCTGCTGACAGGGACACAGAGAAAGACTGCACAGATCCAGGGAGGCTGCAAAGCACCCACGCCCACCGAGGATACACCGAGGATTACTTGTATTCTCCCTCCTTTCTGCCTTCCTTTCCTCTCTCACCTAAAGTCCATCTCTCTCTCTCTCTCTCTCTCTCTCTCTCTCTCTCTCTCTCTCTCTCTCTCGTGCGCTCGGGTTCTACGCAGGCTGGCCATCACCTCTCAACAAGCCACTTGCTACTGAGGTAAAAACTTTAAGAAGCTCACTCAGACAGCTCCCCTTTCCTCCGGACCGAGGATGCTGGAAATCGGACCAAGATGGGTGAGGCTGGGCTGCTTGTCGGTTCTGTGTCTGTTTCTCTGCCTGCCGGGGGAATCAAACGGCAGGAGAGCCCCCAAGATACCCCGCTGTCCTGCAACCTGTTCCTGCACCAAAGACAGTGCCTTCTGTGTGGATACCAAGGCGATCCCCAAAAGCTTCCCCCCTGGAATCATCTCTCTGTGAGTCCTACATTCATGTGTTTCCCTTTCGCTCAGCTGAAGCATCTTTTTCATAACCTGTGAGAAATCTCGGCAGTATGCAGACTGGTACAGATGGCTACATCACTGATGTCACCCTGCGTTATGTAATGATGCATGAAACCATTGCTTGTCTTTCAGTTACTTTAAAGTGAAAAAAAGGTGTGTTCCCTACTGATGTTTTCCTGATGCAGCGTGCCTCTGCATAGGCAGCATTACATAACAGTGATAATAATGTCACTTTCTGGTGCTGGTATGGTAAACTTAGTTGAGGGAGCGCAGCAGTAAAATCCTGCCAAGCTCCAGGGAGGAATACTAACAATAGCTTCCCTCTCTCACCGCAGGAGACCTGCTTCTCCTCTGAGAGATTTAATCTTGAGGAGAGCACAGAGATCTGCTCGGTAAATGGAGCACAAATAATGAGGAACGAAAGCTTGACTGGGGCAAGGTTATGTTTTGCCGAGAAGGTTACAAGGCACTCCCTTTCATCCGATATTAACCCCCATTGCTGGTGAATTGACTATTGAGTCAAGGGAATTGAAGAGCCCAGACTGGTGGCAGTGCCCTCATTTGATAAAAGAAAAAGTAAAATTGTCTGTCCCAGTTTTAAAAAATGATGCAGCCACTTCTGCAATTCAAACTTCAAGCTCCTGAGCGTCCCGAGAGAAGACTTGCTTTTGAATTGACGAAGAAATGACATGTTAAATGTTAAGACTATGACATTTCCCACCCTTAAACACGTGATGTAATGCTTGCATGTTCTGGCACTGCTGTCTAATCTAAATCCTGCAGTGTGACTGATGACATCTGCTGTTGTTTGTCTACACAGGACGATGGTGAATGCAGCCTTCACTACAATCCCCGAGGGAGCGTTCTCACACCTTCACTTGCTGCAGTTTCTGTGAGTGCTCTGACCACACTACATCCTTAAAACTGCCCAACACCGTAAACTTTTGATTCACGGGCTCTCACGCAACCAGCGTGCAGCTATTCCCTCTTTTAAAAAAAAGAAAAAAAAAAACCATCACAGGTACATTTTCTTACAACGCGCGGACGTCTTTTGTTTAGCAGTGACAACGAAAGGACTTGAGCCACTGTACTAGAAATGAATGGTTATTGAAAACAGTGGTGACAGCACAGTAATGAGGGTTGAGTGGCTCTGTATCAGTGTCATTGCCAACGACTGACTCCCTTCACTTGTGCTCTTCCACACAAAGAGTCTTTATCTCCTCAGATGCAATCATAAGTAGGCGTTCATGTGCGTGTCTGCATTTGTGTGTCTGTGTGTCTTATACTCTGAATTGTGGCAAATAATTTAAGGATAGCAGGTCATTTGCTTTTTTTAGAGACATTAAATGGCAACCAGTTGCCGGACGTGTATAACATTAACAATGACATGATTTAACATTTCCTTCCTCCTTCATGCAGGCTCCTGAATTCCAACACATTCACTACGATTGCTGATGATGCGTTTGCTGGTCTGGCTCACCTGCAGTACCTGTGAGTGTCTCACGTTCTTCACTTTTAAATTAGCTTCATTTAATTCATTTAGTCTTTAAAACAGTAAAAACTTTGTAGTTTTATACTTCACTTTAGATTAATTCCCTACTGTTATATATACTGAAAAAAATTGTTTTAAAATAGGACTTTGCATAGTACTGTGCAAAATTCTTGAGCCACCCCTCATTTCTTTATGTTTAGTATTGATACATATTTTCCAAGAAGCCAGATTTTCATGTACTTTTTAAAAGTGGTCTTGAAGGTGGGCTTTTTGAAGGTCTTTCGAAGTTGTTCTCCGGATGGACGTTGGCTGCTTTTGTTGACTTGAACGGCTGTCTAAGAAAGCTGGACTGGCTGTACACCAGCAAATGCACCTCAATCACCGGCTGTGCTATAAGAAAGCTCTCAATATTGCCAAATGATTATATTACTCAGACATTATTAGCTTGGGCGAGAGAAATGCTCGGACCTTATTTTCCACTGTTTACAAATTCATCAAACCTGCAGAAACGACTTCTTGCCTCACCTCCACGATGCAATGCGCGGCATTTTTGGACTTCTCTAACAGAAGGTTCAACATCTATCTACAACTGAATTTTTCTGGCCTGGTTCAAGACTTACTCCCTTTCAGCAAACACCTCAAATATTCCACTCTCCACGTTATCCTCCTGTCCAGAACTTCCACATGCTTACTGGATCCCCATCCAACCACCTTTCTACACTGTCTCTGATCATAACCGCCATAATTAATTCCTCTGTCTCCACTGCTCCTGTCCCCGTGTCCCTCTGTTACTGGTATTCTTAAGTGTTGGAGTCGAGGACACAGCACTACAATGGTTTACATCCTACCTTTCTGACAGGAAACAGTTTGTTCAAGGCTCTCCATCAGCCTCAGTCACACATGGTGTCCCTCAGGGATCAGTGCTGGGACTTCTGCTATACATTTCTTTGTCATTTTTCATGCTGACAAAACACAACTTTATAATTCCACAAAACCCAAAACCTCTCTTTCTCCTTCTATCCTCACCACCTGCCTACAAGCCATCACTACTTGGATGAAAATCAATCAGCTCAAACTAAACAGCAACAGAAGTGAAGGTATCCTTATTGGCTCAAAGAACACACCCTTTTGTTGTCTCTATAGATGGTTGTCAAGTTCACACTTCCACCAGTGGCAAAAGGTTCGGAGTCATCTTGGAGAATACTCTCTTTCTCAACACACCACACAAGTTCTGGTTCATACCCTGATCACCACTCGTTTGGGTTATTGTAATGCCATCCTCTCTGGACTCCCCAAAAAACCTCCTTAAGTGGTTCCAAATGGTACAGAACTCTGCAGCACGAATCATCACCAAGTCCACCGATCATGTTATACCCATTCTTTTCCAGGTTCATTAGCTCCCTATTCCTGAATACATCAAAACAGAAAATTCTGCTCCTCAGTTTCAAAGCTCTCTGTGATTTGGCATCCCCATCTCTCATCCTCGCATCTTTTTCTGTGTTCCATATTTAACCTCAGCTGCTCTCCTGACTGCTCCTCATTCCAGACTGAACACCATTTAGCTGCGCTGCACCTCATCTTTGGAGCGCTCTACTACTTCACCTCTGTCAGCTAGACTCTATGACACAGTTTAAATCAGAGCTTAAAATCCACCTGCATATCAACTATGACCACCATGTTTTATGTAATCTCTTTTTTAATATTGATCTTGTTGTATGGTGACACTTAGTGCTTTGAAAGGTATCAACAAATAAAATTTATCATCATCATTTTTTTAATTATTACTTTATTAATTGTTAAGCCACTTAACACTGTCCTTTGAATGATTTAAGCATAAGAAAGGCACTTAACTCAAGGGATGAACCAGTGTTTTGTCTGCACATAGCAACTTAGCAAAGAACCAGTTTTTAAATTGAACACATCAAATGCAGTAGAAGCATATCATGTACATGAAACACAATAGAATACTATCAGTCTCCCCAGAGCCCAGACTTCAACATTATTGAAGCAAAAAAAGGCAGCCAACATCCAAGGAAGAGCTTTGAATGTCCTTCAAGAAGCCTGGAGAACTATTCCTGAAGACTACTTA
>JAVDPK010002687.1:8903-23027 GCA_034780415.1 Cichlasoma orientale | reverse complement strand
AAAAATGACCTTTTCGTTTCTCAGAAATGCATGAAATTTGGTACAAGCATTCTTCACATCAACCTGAACAAAAAACTCTTAGACTAAAATTCTGTAATATGTAAAATGTTGCCATGGCAACACCTCAAAACTGCCATCTTTTTCAGCGGTTTATCCAATTGAACTTTGCAGAATTTCACATGCGGCAGGAAAAAAAGGGCTAAAACTGGGGCGGCCGGGAAAGATTGGTTCGGCACCGGGGGTGGCGGCCGGCGAGGGCCTATCATCGCCGCTTGCGGCTATATTTTTATTTTATTATTTGATTGAGCTTTTGCTTGCTCTGCTAAATTGCTTAAATAAAGTATCCTGCATTTAGAAATCTAAATTGTGGGGATTCCCTTTTTGATTTATTGTGAAACAGTGAAGGAGATCTTGTTTATTACATCGCTTTAATGGTTCTTACAGGTTACTTTAGCCCTTAAAAATTAATAGATCCCTGGGGCCTATTCTTTTCCAGGCCACTAAAGTATTACCTAGCCATCATACCAAGCTCACCAGATATGAGAAGGACTGCTGATTACATTTAACAATTAAGGTTGCTGGTTGTTAAATAAGCAGAGGATAGCGGGGTCAGCATCTGGATCAGTAGGCAGTAGAGCTGAACGAACCTCCTCGTTCCGACTTAAAATGTTTCTGTAAATATCCAATGGGGGTAATACTCATGGGTTCAGAAACTTGGACCTGATGGAGAGCCTTAAAGACACTTGTACAGGGGTATAACTGGGATCTGACAAATGTTACAGGCAGCATGATGTTTCCCACAGCTTTTTCATACTCTTTCATGTCTGTCACAAGGTGCCAGTGGTGGACCTGCCAATTCTGGTATTCTATGGCATATGCCAATCACCGTGCCGGCCATTGAGCACAGGCCCCATTAGAGGATGATGGCACCTCAGGCCACCCTCATGAAGTCTGCTTCTGATTCTTTGGTCAGAAACATTCGGTGGCCTACTGAAAGTCATTTTGTAGGGCTCTAGTACTCTGGAGCTCATCCCATTCCTCCTTGCACAAAGGAGCAGATACTGGACATGTTGATGGGTTAAGGCCTTCTGCGGCGGCCTCCGAGAGTAACAGCCTGTCTCCATGAATCTCCTCCATGCTCTTGAGACTGTGCTAGGAGACACAGGAGAGCAAACCTTCTGGCAATGGCACATATTGATGTGCCATCCTAGAGGAATTGGACTACCTGTACTGTACAACCTCTGTATGCTCCAGGTATTGACTCATGCAACCAGTAGTGACACTGACCCGAGCCAAATGCAAAACAACCAGAAAGGAGGGGGAAGGAAAAACTGTCAATGGCCTCCAGCTGTAAAACCATTTCTGTTTTGGGGGTTATGTCATTGTTGCTCCTCTAGTGCACCTATTGTTAATTCCACCAAAGCAGCTGAAACTGATTAACACCCCCTGTGCTACTTAACTGACCAGATTAATATCCCAGAAGTTTGACTTGATGCGATACTTTGATTAAAGTATTCCTTTAATTTTTGAGCAGTATAATAACAAAAAAAGCTGTCAGACAGCAAGCAATGGATGTCAACTGGCAATTTATCACAACTTCAATTAATTCAATTTCAATTAATTAATTTCAAAAACCTCTCCACAAACCCCCACCTTATCGTGGTGGAGGGTTTTTGTGTTCCATTGATCCCAGGGCCTATATTGTCCAGGGGCTTTTGCCCCCTGGTAGGGTCTCCCAAGGTAAATCAGTCCTGGGTGAGGGCCCAGACAAAGAGCAGTTCAGGTGACCCTTATGAGAGGAAGATCAAGGGAACAGTTTAACCTGTCCGGGATAGCGTTACCATGACCCCAACCTTGAGTCAGGCCTGGGAAAGGTGCTCAATTAAGTTTTAAAATTTGCTTAGTTGATTGCATGTTTTACCAGCATGTCATCATCTCAGGGGTTCAAACACAGGCTTTTTGTAACCACAAATGACAATTTTGAGCTACGTAGAAAGTGTCCGTTGGCACTGATGCTGTGATGTACAATAGCCACAACAGTATTAGATGTAGATTGGAGTGTTTCTACTTTCCAAGAGCGCTCTACATTAGTAGGTAAATGAAGGCATAATTCACAGCACTTTAATCCAAAAGGTCAGGGTTTGTGTTTCCCTGTTTGCACACTTCACATTCTAATATGCATTGTCTAAAAAAAAAGAAAAGAAAAAGAGGTCAAGCTGCCTATATGCAGAAAAACTTAGCTACAGGCTTAAAAAGCAGTCACCCCCTGTCTCCTTGTCTGACACTGTAACCTGCAGGCACTGAATTCACAGAGCAGCAGAGGCAGGAAGACAGAGGAAATGCCATAAACATTAGGTCTAGTGTTAGATATGAATCATCGCTCATGGTCAGGAGGTGACAATGAAGGCAGAACAGCTGAAACTGTGCTCCTGTGTCTTCCATTGCTGTTGTGAGCATTTTCAGGGACCCCTGCTCCCTCAAATAGCGAGGCAGTTGCAGAGCAAACAGTCCCAGTATGTTATTCTCAGCTCAATTTGTTTATTATCCTTTTCCTTCCTTGATACACATCTCCAGTTACACATAATGCCACCGCTATGGTAACTTTACCGGCCACTGATAGTGGGGTAAACAACTGACAGCTGAACTGAATCATTTAAATAGTATCATCTGATTGATTGATTTGAATCGCCTCGCTCTAATTGGTTGATGCTTCTCACGTGTGTTCACATCACTTTGTCTTTCTCTCAGATGGTTGAATCTGATTATAAAGTAAAGGAGCAGGGAGTGTATGTAAGAAATGATCTGATCCATAATATGTCCTTTAGCAGTTACTTTTCTTTGACCTATGTTTTAAAATCTCCCCATTCAAACGAATGTCAGGGCTAGAATGGACTAATAAACTGATAGAGTAGGAGAAGCAGAAAAACTCATCTTCAAAATCCATCTTCTTCTAAACAATGTCTTCCTAAAAGCCAACAGGCTAACTGCCCCATAGAGACCCATTATGATTTGATTAGAGTTAATCCAAAGCAATTTCTTTTTCTATCTCATTCCGATGACCAGATTTTTAACACTAGGAACACACAAAAAGCAAAACAAACCTCTTGGGGCACTTATGGTTTTTAAACCACTTTGATACAAGTTGACTTTAAACTGACTGTTTTTCATGAGCAGTGCTGGGCAAAATTTCACAATGATTTCACCGTCAGTTACGCAGAATGCCATCATTATGGTAACTTTAACTGCATCTTCACTGACACTGGTGTAAGTGTAACAGTTTTAACCATGTGTTTTGACTGTTTGAAGACGTTGAGCTTTTCTTGCTTCCTTTATTAGCATCTGTATAAAGGAAATGTTTACCATGTGGGTCTCAGTTCAGCAATGGCAGACAAAGATATGCACATGAAGGCCATGGGCAGAAAAGACTACCAAAGGATGAGGGCAAAATGTAACAATCTAAATATATACATAAAATTTACCTGAAGTGAACTTACACACCTTTCATTCCATTTAAACCTAGTCTGTCTGTCAGTGTCCCTGGCTGTTTGTGATTTTGATTATAGGCACGTTTTGTGAATGTATGCTTAGTACGTGTGTTATGTACAGTATATGGGAAGCAAAGCTACCTGTCTCCTTGAAATGTAATATTTACAAGGTAGCACGTATAGGCTACACACACATAGGAGCAACACTCTACTAGTGGGTCTAAATCAGGAAACACTTAACCATTGCTGCTGGACACAGCTGACATCACTGTGAGACAAGTGCAAGAGGACCTGGATCAGCACCTTGTGGCACTTCAGTGCCGCAAGCTCTAGTGGCAGTTCAGGCGTCACAGATGTCACAGGACATTTTAATGGAACAATAAATAATTTATAAAGAGACATTCCTGAAGCTCTGCGAGGTCCTTCTGGCTGCAAATCTGAATATACGTCAACAGTAGAAAACTGTGGCAGTTAAAGGGAAACTAGATAGAAAGTGACACCTTGACATTTAATCCCATTTAGCCAGCTCTTAATTGAGTGACTAATGTTCGCCATTTAAAACCAAAGCAGAAAACTCTATCATATTTTATATCGTCTGTCCCTACCATAATATGTCATGCAAATGCCATTGGCTTCAGTACAGAGTGAGGTATAATAAAAGGTGATACCAGTGGTGCTACTGATTCTATTTGCAATACTACCAGGTATTTTGCTCACATGTTACTGAAAATGGAGAAACCTGTCAAGGTTTTCTAAGCAGTGCCAAGTGTGAGCCAGACAGCTAAGCTGAGGTTGGCGAGGCATGCCGATTATCTGTGTGACCTGCATTGTTACAGCCACAGCCTTGTACTGTTTTGTAGCCTGTTTGGCATCTTCGCACTTGTTCTCATTCATAATGAATACCGACGGGGGTGCAATATTAATAAGCCTCAGTGCCTGGGGCGCTGGGTTTATTTAAGGATTCAGATTAAGAGGACAATGGAGGTGACAGAATCTGTGCATGTGGATGTAGTGTTTTTTTCACATGTATTATTTAAAGTTCTGGCAAAATGTCACATGTTTGATACCCTAACTACCGTGACCTTGTTAATTGGTCCTGGGCAAATTAGAAAATACATTCACAGCTACTCACCTTCACTTCACTAACCACAAGAAACATTTCGAATGGAGAAAACATTTGGATGTTCAAACTATGATTAAAATTTCTTCAATCAAAGCCTTCATATGACACTAAGAATATTACTTTTCTTGTTTCCATAGTAACATTTGTTATTAAAGTGCTTTCCAGATGGAACAAAGGGTATACATGGAGGGAAACAATTTATACATTTCAGGACAAATGCTGCTTTCCACTGCAGTGTGTCTGAGTGGTTTTTGTGATTGAATGATGGCAAATTTGAACCTGCACACAAAGTCATTGGCTGCTATCAAGTTCTCAAGAGCCTGGAAGAGCTGATCAGGAACATTTCCTGCCTTCCTGGCTTATACTTTCTCAGCCAACATGTGAACTGCTGATGTATATAATGTAAAGGTGTTTAAGAGCATCCAACCATCCATCTATTTATCCAATTCAGGGTCGGGGAGTGGCCCAGCTGTCATATAGTGAAGGGTGGGGAACACCCTGGACAGGCTGCCAGTCTGTCACTGGGCTGACCATCAAGACAATTCATTACATGTGAAGGTGAAGTAGCCCCTTTGACCTGGTGGGCCAGATTCCTTTTAGTCTCTGTGCTGCAGTTTCACTGAGTAAACAATGTGATGAGAAGATTCATCAAACAAGCAGAAATCTGACTAAAATAACATTAATGTAACATTTATAACTTATTTTTCTGTACTTAGACAAAACCTACTTTTTCGAACCTTTAAGACTTTATCTATCATTGGCAAGGACATTTGAGCGTCATTACCTTGGACATTTTTCTCTTGTAACTGGGTAATAGTATTTGTCAGGATATAAATCTCTAGTATTTATGCCTTTGATGTGGGCTAAATTGGGTTTAGGACTCTCTATGAAAAATTGCTGGTTGTTAAGGGCTTGGTTACATTGGTCAATAGCTTCTGTAGATTCAGTCCCAGTCGGGCACTTAAAATATCTATTCTGGGCTATCAGATGTATAGCTGTATGTAATTCAGTCCAACAAAGACTAAATAGCAGATTAAAAAAATGCATAAAAATATGTGCATCCTACCCACTGTTAAATCATTCATGAAGGTGATACGTTGTTGTGTATGTTTCTGTGTGCACTTTATCGTCTTCTTTCTTGGTTTGAATCCAAGAAAGAAGACAGTTCATAAGATTGCAGAGGAAGATTCGTGTCAGCTGAGCTAACAGATGTTTCACAGATTCATGCAGACAATGAACAAATATAAACTACAATTCTGAAACAATGCATTTGGTCAAATGTATTAATTTAGGCGTGAGTTGTCAGACCCATCAGTTCCAATGTTATCTTCTCAAAAGACATCCTAGACTCCCCTTACAGCAATCAGGATATTTCTGAACCTTTCAGACAGGTCGTGGTAAATCGCAGGGTTACGTTTCACGTCCATTCAATACAGACAACTGGCAGATCAGATTTTTATAGAAATCAGACCAAGCGTATGTTGATTTTTTTTTCTTTTTACCTAAAACCTTGAGTCATCTATACTAACCAAAGTTGGAAGCTGAGAGACTTATTCTTGATATTAGCCTATGAGCAGAGCTGATGTCATGGCCTCTTCACTCAGAGTGCACCATTTTATATTTGTGTTTCACTGGCAGGTACACAACACTGATCACCTACCAACCAGCAAGAATTCTGGCTCTCACAGCTGACGTGTATCTACGATAAAAATTAGAGACCTCGCCATTCTTTGTAGGTGGGGAAACTTGTAAAATCGGCAGTGTATCAAATACTTATTTTCCCCGTTGTATATATTTCAATGCACAGTGATATTTTAATTGATAAGCACTACTGGATTTTGTTTAATTTGCCTTATCCAAAACTTGGATGTAAGCCTGAAAATGCCTCCTGCTGTCAAATTAATGTATTTTTCCCTCTAAAATCTCACTTATGTGTCACACATTAGTATGACAAGAAAACTGTGGACTTAAGATGCTTCGGCCTCCATCTTTAAGGGAACTTGAAGGTCACAGCATTCATCAAAAACCGATGAATACTCTCAAGCATGTTGACACCAGAGACTGGTCATTTAAACATCTCAGACATCAAGAAAGGTCCGCTGCGATTAACAGAGTGGCTTGAATTATCTTGAAAAGAACATTTTCCCAGGGTTAAAAGAACACCCATTTAATGTTTACAAATTCATCTGAAGATCTAAAGAAAAAAACTATCCTCTGATTCCCCTGAGCTCGTTCAAAGCAGATCTTTGATCCACCATCTCTTTCCCAGCAGATCGATTGCAGTTGAAGAGTTCATTATCAGGACAAATACATGTGCTTCTCCGCCACATCTTCACCCGTTCTTCTCATCCCTTTTTTGCTCTGTCTTTTAATTGGCCTTCAGTCATCAGTCATCTTGGCTGCACTTGTTCCTTTACTCGCTCTGTCATTCCAGTCTAATGACACAAAGGCTAATTTTACACCCACCAGTCGTTCCGTTTAATTACTGACTGTCCAGACTCCTCTAGCTCAATCAATAACAACCATACCAAGATGAGGAGAAGCTTTGGGAAAAATTGTCCATGGGGCATTTGATTTGAAAGAGGAAAGAAGATTCTTTATATCTTTGTGCGAATGTAGTTAAAAGAGGCAAGATGAAGGTAGCTAAATGGTTATCAAGGGTATTTTTAATGCCTGTAACTATAGCCTACATATCATACGTTCTGAAAGTTCTCTGTGCTTCAAGGTTTCACTCTGTAACATTGATAAACTTTGACAGTGTAGAATTACTTTAAATTATTTATAATCTGCCAGTGGAATGAGATCATTTCACTTATTCACATGTAAATCAGCTTCTATCTGAAGTTTTGTGAATGAAAATGCTTGATGCTAATGGGTGACTGCCGCGCTATTCATAATGTCACCTTTTCAGAAACTACTCGGCACATCAAAGCGCGTTGGAAGTAAAATAATCAAACCGCAGCGGTTTTCTACACTGAATTCTGAGGAAGATTTCAAAGATGCTTTCACACCCACTTGAATTTGTTTGGTCGTACCATAGAGAGAGAGAAAAAAAGACACTATTGCTTTGTGTCGCATTCGTACCATTACACAAAACCCAGAATGACAGGCTACTCATTCACTTTTGGTTGCTGTTATCTGGTATCATAGCCTTGTACTCACAGGAGGAAATCTAATTTCAGAGACAATAAGTCATACAGCAGTTAATGCCTCTTGGATTTTTATTATCTGGCAGTTACAGAGAGCTCACTAAGAAGGATTTGATTACAAGCATAATGAACATACTCAAGACTGCAAGTGGACCTCATATGTCAGAGTATTGTGCCATAATATTATCAGGGATCGTTAGCCTTGTCATGATGTTGGAATTTAGTGGAATCAACTAATCTCCTTACACTGACCAAATCTAACATTTTTGTTTTTAACTTTCTAGTTTTTATTCTACATGACCTCAGAACTCTAGTTCTTGAATGACATAATTGTAAGAGGTCACTCAACACAAAATGTATTTCTAAAGAAACACCATCCAGTTGTTCTTAGACAGCGCTAGCAGACGACTGACATTTGACACTGGATTCATAAATCATGCTTAAGTAGCCATTGTGATTTATTAAAAAAAAGGACACCCATCAAGCAAAGACTCCCTAATATGATGAGAAAGTGAAATAAGGTTTATATCTAATATCTAAATAGGTCTAGAATCATCATGAATCTGCATCCTTCTCTGTGTACAAGTTTACACACTCATCTAGCCTGAGGGTTTACTTGCTGGAACCCACTGGAGACAACCAATCAACAGAGTCATTTGAAGATGCTCAGTTACTGGGGACCAATGAGAGATGACGGGCCGAGCGGAGGTAGGAACTGATGGTGGAACTGAGTGGCTGTGGCAGCGCTAATGGTAAGTGAGAGGTAATTAGGTAGAAAAGACTTGTGTGCGGCTCGCCATCCGGTGAACAGAACGGGGAGCCGGCCTCCCCACCGCCTCATTTATCATCATCTGCTTAGCAGGCGGCTCAGAGGCAGGACAAACAGAACAAACCCCCTCCATCTTTTTCCCTCTCTCCGTCTCTCTTGTTGCTTCTTATCTTCCGTCCTTTTCATCCTATGGACGGCATTTCTTTCCGTTTCTGCATCTAATCTACTTTTCTGCCTTCGGTTTCATCTGCTCATCTTCGTCTCTGTTCTTTTTTTTCTTTGTCTTAGCCACCTGTCACATTTACGCTGCATTCTTTGCCTGCTGCTTATGCTGTCTTTTACGTCTCATGTTCCATTCCACCGTTCTTGCTCTATTTACTGCTTTTCCTTTTGCTTTCACATCAACACACTGTGCTCCATCCTGTTCTTGTTATTTTGTCTTGCTCCATCTATTTATTCAATATCCTGTGCCTTTACTGCTTTGGAGCTTTCCACTTCTGCTTTGAAATTTCCATCTTCTATTTTCCATCTTTCCTGCCATCACATCCTTGTGACCTTGGATGTTTTTCATGTTTCCTCTTTCTACTCCAATTTGTCTCTTCATCCTCTCCACTAATGTCCTTTTCTATTCCTTTTCTTTTTTACCAGCTAGGTTTATTCTCTTGTCTTCTCAATTCCGTCTTCCATTCGTCTCTGTCTGTGCAATCAGCAAGGTAGCTTAATTGACTTCAACTAGTAGGAAGTGTCACTAGTAGATGTGACTAACTGTAGATTAAAACTGTCGTTGCAAAGTTTTTTCATCCAAGTATTAAAAAGAATCTTTGAATTTGTTAGTTTGTCCCATTAATTTTGAATCTCTGAAGGGGGTTGGGGGGGGGGGTTAAGTGTATGAAAGTGGCTGTAATTCAGTGTTGCTGTGAGACTGCTGGCAGCATTTTAAGAGGAAACTGTTTCTATCCACACTAGCTGACACAGGACACTTAGGCTTAACAAATTGTCTTTAATCAAGTTTAAGCTGATCATTTAGGGCTGCTGGTAGCTTTACTGCTATGAGGAATGTGCAGCTGCTATGATTGAACTGCAAAATTTCAGTCTCTATCAGATGAGGTCATCTTTTCCCTCACAGATGTGTGATGGATGGGAAATGCAATGGTCATTTTTCCTCAGGAGAAATCAGCAAAAAGTAGCCACTCACATTAACACTCACATCTCTTTGTTGTGTGCAGTTGTCAGCAATTAATGACTTCACTTGTTGTACAACTGTAAAAACATGTCAAGACCCTGGCAGGGATACAGACAGCAACACAGCCAATATCGATAATTGGCTGCAACAGGTGACAGAGAAGAATGGACCTAAACAAGAAAAAAAAAAAGAAAAGAAAAACACAAGTACAAGAAGTACAAGCCATGAATATAACTCCAGGGTGTGACGTGCAAACAGACCTAATTTGTAGCAGAAAGTAATTTGTATCACTCCTGACTGGCGGCAGTTGTTGGAGAAACAGGGAACAGATACACTCAGGTACCCTAATTTATCACCTCAACACTCACTTCCTGCCTGCCTGTGTCACTTGGATATCTCACAGTGCCCTTGTTTCTATTATGAGACTGCAAGGTGTGGCTAAAATGTTGGATTATGGAACCAAGAAGGGAAAAAAAGTAACATTTAATCAGTTAAGTAGTTTTTAAGTGATATAATTTGTATAAATCAATACGTATGCTGTTAGTAGTCTGCACAGAAATTTTAGATTTAAACTAAAAAGCTTTTCACGAGTTCATTCAATAGACTTTTTTTTTTTTTTTTGCTGTCTGCCTCTATTTAAACGTGCTTTTATCTCCAGTGGTCATGCCCTACTGATCTTTGATTCCACCCACATGCAAGGATGTTTTCTGTTCAGCGCATTAGCTTCTGTCTGAATGTTGGCTAAAGCTGTCCCTCCAGACTTTCCCCTCATTGCCACGATGGAGAGCTGCACTCAGCATCGATTAGAGCTGCAGCTGGGTTAAGGCCTATGACAGGTCACCTCGACGGTTGTCACCTCCCACGTGCAGGAGCAGAATGATGAGATAAAAATACTCCCTCACTGTTGACATTTCAAATTGTAACACCGTGCGCCTATCAGATTAAGATTCTGTGATATTGGTTGCGCGTGTAATAACTGTCCACTTGTCCACTGACCCCTGAAACCCTGTGACGGCGAAGTTTTGAAATGAAATCCATCAAAAGAATAATTGTAGGAAAGAGAAAGGGATAGATTTCAGGCACTGGGTTTAAAGCATGTTGCTACTTGCAAGATAATATGAGAGTGTACCATAGATCAAAGGCAGTAATGCTGCTCTCTTACTACTACACAAACTGACATTTGCTACATTTATAGAACATAAATGCACTTTCTTTTTCTTGACAAAGTTATTAAGCGCCTCACTTATGACTCCCAGTGATAAACAAAGCTGAACAAATTACATGCAATAAATGTGTGTAGAAAAAACAGAGGTGCCCTGAACCAGCTGTGGAAGCAACCCTAACTCGCACCAAGTCGCCACCTATTTGTCATTCTGAGCGGAGAGCTTTGACAAGAACCACAAAGAGTAAATTTATCAAATTGCTGCATGTCAAATTCTATTTGTCTGAGAGGACCTCTCTTGCGCACACTTATCAGCTGCCCTATCACAGCCTAATAGCTACTGTAAATTTGCTCATATCAGATGGCAGGCGTTCATTTGGAAAATGACTGTCTTAATCTATATTTTATCAACTGGACTGAACATATTAATAGTAGATATTCTTATTAAGCCTTAAGGCTCATCAAGATTCCTGATGTGAAACTCATGGCGAGGGACTCAAATGATCCATGGAAAGTATTTTCTGTGATTGATTTGACTTCATTGTCTTTTGTCTGTGCTTTGGCCTGCACTGTACAGTAACTGTATTCATATGGTGTGTACTGTTTTCATGCCTCCCCTTGCAGCATTCACTCAGACAAATAAATAAAGCTATTAGGTTCCGGAAAGCTTACAAAACATACTCTCCTGCATGTGTGGAGTAAACACAGATGGCTCTCAGATCAAGGTCTTAAGGTACTATAGCTCTGGATCCAAGAACACCAATCTGTTCCAATCTGCCTGAAACTGATAAAATCAACGAGGAGAGTGACTTTATAGTGGCGCTATAATGCTGAAGAAGTTTTTCCTAATCTATGTGATCTGCTTCAGCTGAAGAATGATCCCACACTTAATTGTCAGTCAGCTTGCTTTAATATCACAGGAGATCTTTTCCAGGGAACATGTGCAGAAAGGCAGCGAACCAATAAAAGAAACAGATAAGCCACAGAGAGCTCTGATACAGTCAGCCGGGGAGGTGAAGATAAATTACAGTCAAACGCAGATAAAATTTGATGTTTTTTTTTTTTTAATTGAAGCAATAACAGTTTGGGTGAATATGCAGACAAACTTCTCGATTAAAGTTTCCCGTCCCTGCCTTGCCTGGTACTTATCGACAGTCACACCCCTCTCCCATCTCGACCACTTATCTCCTGTGCCAGTGTGTGTCATGCATCCGTAACCCCGTCGGAGATAGGACATTACATGGCAAAATTCTGCCGTTTACTCAAGATCTCACACTTGGATGATTCCTGCGGGCGGCCATCTTAGCATCAAAGTGTTTGGTCTCCATCCTGGACAAGCCATTTGATCCAGTCCCAGCAGTGTGTTTGCCCAGTTTTGTTTGTGCAGCCGCATGTCACCTCTCCTCCTACTGTTGAGATTTAGGATGATACAGGATTCCAAACAGGGCAGCAGATATGTTGAGACTGCCAAGAAAGTCAACCATATTAGATGCAATACCATTTGATAAGCAACCAATGGACTTTTCAAAGCCTTTCAAAAATAACCTTGCTTATACTCTCTTCTTCCTTTTATGATGCCCCTCCACGTTGTAGCAAACCAGAAACCTTTAGAATTTTAGATCATCAGCCTATCCACTCATTAACACACCATTAATGTAATGACCACTCTCAGAGAAAACACTCTTAATTACTCAATGAAAAAAAAAAAAATCAGCACAGCACACAGGAAAAAAAGTTAAAAGCAAAAATAATATAAAAGCAATTTTGTTAAATGTAATCCTGAAGACAATAGAGACCAGCCCTTCTGATGCAGTAGCTATGCTCTATCTGATAGTGGCCCTGCAGGGATGGGAAAGGATATATCAGGGTGGTACATGGTGCGAATGCTTGCTTCCTCCACACCCATTTGGGAAGATAAGGAAGTGATGACACTCACAGGGTAACAAAGGATAGAGAAAAGGAAATTGGAAAAGGGAGGGGGAGCATGCTGTAGATCAAAATATCTTTCATGTACTTCTTTGAGGTATTGCTATGTGGTTTTCTTGAAATGTGATACTGTAGCTTAGCTGGAAATCAAGTGGTATCGGATTTCATAAGCACTCTGTTTCTGTTTTTATTCAATCACTGTTACTACCTACTCATTTCTCCTATTTTTGTTTTTCCTCTAACTCATTGGAGCGCATACTTTTACCTCTAATGTTCCAAGAAGAAACACAGCCCTCTGTGGTAATCATTTCAACTGGATTAATTAAGGGGTAAATGACTTGCTCAAGGGCACCTCAATTATTCGTATGGGAACAGGAAAGCATGAGTCATACACAACACCGTTTTGCAGCAGTTCTGTGGTTTCAAATTGAAAGCCCATCTTTACCGACCTCTGGGTTACCATCATTTGTGATGCATAGTCTTAAAAAAATACTTGAAAAGAGATTTTCTTTCATGAGTACAATAAAGTTATGAATTAGAATAGGGTGCACCAGCACGAGAGAAAAGGGCTCAGAAGAGGTTTTGAAAGTGTTGAGCAAGGCATTACTTTAATTGCATCACAGCAAAAGTGATGGAAGTGAAAAGTTTGGCACAGTCCTTAAATTCGTTTTTTTCTTTTTTCTTTTTTTTACAATGGCTTCTTTGCAAAGTTCCATCTCTTGTTTTCTTAGTCTCTGGAGGTAATAGACCTGTCGCTGCGGTAATAATGATGAATCTCCTCTGTCTGCCCAGCACAGGCTGGGAGAGGGCCCCAAAATATGGATGTAAGCGGCTGAGCTAGTGGAACTGGGGTTAAATCTTAGTGGAGAGAACACTAAGATTATGACCACGGCACGGAGCAATAAATCAAAGGAAAGCATGCCACTGGAAACAGACTGCCACAGTTTAGCATGAGATATCAGCCAATTACTTGTGACTCGTGGGCACCGCGTTGAAACAGGATAAACGTTAAATTACAAGCAGATCGCATTCTGCAGGCTCCGCTTGCACAGTAACACACTCTGTTCAAAGTCATCATGGCAGGGCCATTGGAGTGGTACAAATCACACCTCTTCCCTTCCCTGTCCCGATGGCACAACACTTAATTACACCTCTGCCATTTTAATGCCTTCTGGGTAATGCACTCGATAGTGCAATCACTCCTCCTTGACAACATCACCATTCATTTAGGCTTTTTATTAAATCTCAGGAAGTGTGTATACTTGGGGAGGTGTCCCATCCTCGACCAAGAGTCCAAAGCAAGTTTTTCTCTTGACTGTGACTGTCC
>JAVDPK010002686.1:13265-29259 GCA_034780415.1 Cichlasoma orientale | reverse complement strand
CCCCCCCCCCCCCCCCCCCCCGCCCCCCCCCCCCCCCCCCCCCCCCCCCCCCCCCCCCCCAACACGGTAGCTGTGAGGTTTGTGATGAAGCAAAGAAACAGGGATTCCTCTTTGCTCTATTTATTTTCTGAATAAACTGTTTTCACGCCGTGAATATCAATCTGAAGGGATTCTTTAAAAATAAGACTCAAAGGTCTCTGGGAGGAGCTTCCTGAGAAAAACAAAGTGAAGTATCAAATGTAATCCTCCATCCAGAATTACACTATTCTTCAAACACTTCAGACGCACAGCACTAATGTAAACACCATCGGGTCAACACAGCGCAGATCCGCTCCTTGTTACGCTGCTTCTTTAAAACATCATAACTCCATTGAGCACAGCGAAAGGGCAGACTGTTAAAACATCAACCAACCTGTTTAGGTCATCTTACAAAGAAGCTCCTAAAAAAATGACAGCCCTGTTGCTGTGTAACAGTAAACCTACAGCATATATTTCCGTGCGATAGAGTCAGATCCCTCACAGCTCTGTTCTCATCACCACATGGTGGTTGCTTTGTGGGCCCCAAAAAGTCTGACCCCCACACCCCCCAGGGATGCCAGAGCCCAGTGAGAGTAAGGTGAGGACTAGTGTGGATCAGCGCAAGCTTGTTTACACATGACAGACCACACAGACAAGACACAGTTAAGACAGCATATGCACGCCATGTGTGGCTCAATTACATGCAGGCTGTGACTGGTCAACTGCTAAGCAGGACCATCAGAGATGAAAGGGAATGGTGCATCACTTGGTTTTTGTTGCAGATGCTTTAATATATTGAGAACTTTGACATGTTGTACAGTCTGCAGAGCTGTCTTTACGTCCCACAACAAACAGCTGTAATTGAGACCATCTTTCAGCAGAGGGCTCCAGCCTGGCTGAGGTGACAGAGCAGGAGAGTCACAAATGTTGTCAATGTCTGCACTGTTTCATGAGATTTGCCCTCTTTGTCAGCTGGTTCCATCCTGCTTTTGGCTAAGGTATGGATACTGAAGAAAAAAAAAAGATTATAAATCATAGCTTGTCTATTTTTACTGTGCTTTAAGTAACTGTCTTGAATCCAGTGGAGTCTGAATCCGAACGTACGACCTGGTGTCCACCCTTTTTATGTTCTTGACATTTGCTGTCTTTGCAAAGGTGCATTGCTGTGACTTACTGCAGTTTAGCTGTCAAATGTCTACAGTAATGTGCAGTTTTGTTGCTTCTGTGTGACATGGAAAAAATAGAAATGTAATTTTGGGAACTTTTACTTGGTTTCTCTTTTATTTTGAATGTATGGCCACGTGCATTGAAAACAAGAGCAATTATAAAAAATATTTATTTCAGCATTGAGACGATATCACGAACCACGCATAGCAACTGCTTTCTTTATGCATAAATAAATATAGTCTATAATAATGTCTTTTATTTGGAGGACTGCTTTTTAAAACAATGCAGAGTTTAAAATGACCTACTCATTTTTATAGCCATACAGTAGCCCCTCAGTGTCACCTTTATAGCCATCCATCTTCAAGCTCAGCTGTCATTCAAAAGCAAAGATACGTCCTCACTCCATTAACTACTGCACGCAATAAAAAATAAATTTAAAAAAAATCTTTACAGACAAATGAACTTCCGCTGCAAAATCATTCCTAAAACTCAAAAGTGCAAAGTGTGAAATATCTAAGAGTCTTTTCACATCCAAATTGTGTGCCGTGTGTGTGTGTGTGACCGCAAAGAAAAACAAACAAGCACACTACAACACTTACTAACCCTGAAAGCTCAGGGCATCTTTCAAGTGGCTGGGCAGACAGTGCAGCCTCTCATCTCCCAACCTAACCGCACTCACAGGTCACAATGATAGCTTTGATGGCTCTAAAAGTCTGTTTCCCATTCACGTGCTCATCATGGTCATTGATTTTCCGTTAGAAGGGTTTTAGGAGTTGATATGAGTTTGTTTGAGTGAAGCCAACCTATCTGCTTTAACACAGGAATACATGTGTACGAGTATCACCAGCGATTTCAAAGTCAGTGCAACTACATTCCAGGACTTTGAGTAGAGCGAGCTCTGATAAATGATGAGAAACAAGTGACATTAAAGTCCAGGACAGAAATGCAGTGGCTCAGACATTATCTGGGGAAAATGTTTGACATAAAAAATTAGGGATGAGAGGGTTCAGCTTCCCTTTCTCATCAGTACTTGAAGCACAGATTCAAAAATAGCAATCCCTTTAGCAGCAAAATGTCAAATTTGGTACTTTATTTTCAGATGACAAAAGCGGAAAACCATAGGTCTGTATTTCTTCCCCCCCCAAAAGCATTACACTGCTTTGAAGTGGGCATCATTTCCATTGAAAAATGAGGGAAAATCTGATTATTTTTTTTGGTTTGTTTGTTTGTTTGTTTTGTTGTTATTGTTCGTTCATTTGTTGTTGTTTTTTTGCAAAAAATGTTAAACCACTTTATATTTTTTTAAAGGATATTTCTAATGAGACCTTATCTAAACAGTGTAACTATGGAAATAAAGAAGAAAAATAAATGAATTCTTATCACAGAATATGACAGAATATCAGTCCAAAGATGATTTGATCTGATCAAAGATCAAAGCACAAACAAGTAAACTGTAATCTCCACACTGCAAGGTAAAAAGCAGCACAACATGTAAATACATACTAATACTAATAATAATAGTAGTAATAATAATAATAACAATTTTGTTCTTATATTATTAGAATTTCTGTTGTTATAGTGACTTCATTTTCAAATAGGATCCTGAACCCTACATGACTAAGTTAAAATCCCAGTAATAATAAAATAACACTGAAAGTAGTCAGGTCCATAAAGGGCCAGTGGTCCATATTTTGTCTGTTCCCACCTTTCCTCCACTCATCAAAAACTCAAAATTTGTCATAGGAAGAAGGACACAAACCAGAAATAGAAAAGTTCATTGGGACAGCAACTTCTTACCTGGTCTCTTTGGATGCATGGCAGAGAGGTCCGGCGATGTGACTTACTGTTGGACTGACTGTGTGCCATGTCTGAGGCAATCACAGAACTGGACCTCCTGCGCCTTTTAAATACAGGGATCTCTTCCCTGGCTTCAGTCACAGGGGTGCAGCCCTCCTTGTGTCTGCCTTGGTTAGGAAGCAGCTTGTCAGCATACCTCGCCAGCAGGATGCCCAGCACTCCAACCAGGTACGCTACGTATGGTCTCCAAGTGGCCCGCACTTTGTGCAGAGAGAAGAGTGAGATAGTCCTGACTATGTTGATGAAAACGATCACCGATATGCCCTGATTCAACCGTACTACCATGAGTGCGCCGGTGGCCACGCAGATGAGCACAACCACGGCCGCTGTCGTGAATGAAAACAGCTGCTCATCTGTCCCATCAAGAAGAGACCACGCCGCTACTTCGCCCAGGTGGCACAAGGTTAGGAGGGAGATGGCGGTCTGGATTAGAACCCCGCAACGGATTAAGTACACACCGACCCAAAAGAAGGCACATACGAGGGTGAACAATGGCGAAACCACACTCCAGCAAGTTTGCAACAGCTCTGCTGCGCAGCCTGAAACGAAGTGAAGGGGAGACGATGAATGCGAGAGTCTGTTGTCAGCGCTGTTGCTGGCATCAGCTTTCCAGTCTGCACATTTGACCAACAGAGCGAGAAAAACCGAAAGCGACCCTACGCACACCGCACTCCGGAGTTTTTGGGAACTCCATATTTTTGTGAACATTAGTCTCACCCACGACTCATAGTGTCGGTCTCGGCACAGTGGAATGACACATGTTTTCACATAACCATTGCGATCCGGTGCGCTGAAGCTTCTTTCATAAGTGCTACTCTGCGCACCGGTACTGCAAGCTTCTGCAGGAATCGCCATCACTCATGGCAGATATGAAGTATGAGGAAGTCTATAATGCATCTATAATAGTGTGGTCATGGGACAGGACATGAATGACAAAACAAGCATAATTTATTGTAAGCACAAAGGAAAGAGCACCGCGAATACGCACATATGTCTCTCCATTTACGCACGGAGATGCACTGCCAGGGAATGCATTCTCTTTGTTTTTCCAGGTGCGGGATGAGGAACTGCTGCCCCAAACAACATTAAAGGAGCATGGACGACAGAATAACTCAGATGTTTCACAGATCTAGGGCACCGCTTCCTTGCACACACAAGTCCCGCTTTGCCTTCCTTTGTGGCGCGTCGTCTCTTTGACTTCTGCTGTCATTCTCGTTCTTTTGTATCTCCACGGCCCGTGCAGCAGCAGCAGCAGGAGCAGTCATTGCAAAAGATCCGTCCCGTTCCGTGAACATTCAGCCTTAAACCATTTGTTTTGCCACTTTTCGGTTTCTCCTTAAACCATAGAGTTTCCCGTTACTTTCGAGGATAAAAAGCTGCTGAGAAATCTAAGGTGCTCGAGCGAGAGTCCGCCAGGTTGTTCCTCAGCGTTTTGCGTGTTTGTCACCAGCTCTTTAACCAGCCGTGAGTCTCAGCTCATTCACACCCCCGAGTTCCTACTTCACACAGGGAGCAAGATATTGAAGCGGCAGTGAAACCCCCAAATCCTCCTCAGCCAGCCCAGCAGGCGTTGTCCTCATTAGATCTCACTTATGTTGAATTTTTTCTCTTGTAACATTTTAAATACATTATTGTGCAAGATATTAAAAAAAATGAATATTTGTATAGATGTTTTTTTTAAAATAGCAGATAAAAGGGGGTTTGTATAAAATGGGGGATGACCTATATTTCCTGGAATTTCTCTCCGAGTGGAATAATTATGGTGTATTTAGGAACAAAAATCCAATCATGTTTGATCCCAGAGAGTAAATTTTCATTAGTGATTTTCTTATAGTATTTTTTTAACAAGCAAACTTCTGTGCTTCGAATTGCCTTGACATTAATTCATTTTTAATTGAGGCAATGTGCAGTTGCTGACGAGAGAAATGGAAGCTGTGCATGCAAACTGTAGTACCGTGAAATTCCCAGAATAGTGCTGTGGTTGTCCTTCAGCTTGACTCCCCATTCCACCGTGTCATTGAAATATTTATCCCATCATCCGACTGTAAGTGTCAGTGATGATATACAGTATTATGTAACAATGAAAGGTCTGCATCAATGTTTCAGCACAGGAGAGCTTGTGGGTGTATAAATACGTGCGTCCACAGCTCATGAGGCACATGTGTGTTTCCTCACACGTCCGCGCTATAATCTCATGGGATTACACCCTATCACATAAAGTGGATGCGCCATATGCAAATAGACATCCATAGCAAAGCAAGTACAGGTAATCTCATGTTTGCTGCTGCACAAAGAAGCTGCCTCATGTTGGCTCTTTCTCAACCCTGACCCCTCTCTCTCTCTCTCTTTCTCTCTCTCTCTCTCTCTCTCTCTCGCTCTCTTTCTTTCTTCCACATTCACACACACACACTTAAGCACACGCTTTTAACCCTGAAGCTTTTTAAATATCTGCTCGTCTCATGAAGACAGAACACCGTCTTTTTGACAAGTTGTCTCTGTTAAGCCAAGGTCTTGCTTTTACAGCCCAGCGTCCTTCTCCTGCTCCTTCCCCCTGATTAAGACAGGTCAGCACAACTCTTTCCACCCCAATGGCATATACAGGGCCCTGTGTATGCCTTGTCAGCTGTGATTAGTGAGAAGCAGGGGAGGAGAAGACGCGCTAACAGGGAGTGATAGGAGCAGGAGGAGGCCAGGTCCTGTCCATCACCTCTCAGCACATGCTCGCTGAGTGCCAGACAGTCCTTTCAGAGCACTGTGTCACCAGGCAGCTGCCGGCTTCAGGTTTTTGGGGATTTTTTTTTTCCAGCTTATCAGAGCCCATAGGTAAGTTTTCTCTGTGAGAGCTGAAACAATGTTGCTTTATTGGAATGGCTTATTTGGTGGGTGATAGGAACAGAAACATTCCTTCTTCACAAATGGGAGATAAGAGCAAATCAAAAAGAGAGTAGAGCTGAAGTCAGCCAGAAAACAGGTTATACAGGCATTTGCTATATCGGTGTGTGTGGTAATGAAATGCATGATTTTATTATGTTATAGGCTGCAAAATAAAGTAAATGGGCAGGTACACCAGGTTGGGAATGTCTGGGACAACACCTGTGTTATCAGAATTTAAAGCTAACAGCTGCAGTCGTTTCCCACAAATCCATCAATGGTCAGGAATATTCCTCAATGAAATGCATCACATTCTGGTTCAGACCGTTTGTGGATGAAGATGAAGGTAAATCACTACAAACCTCAGCTGGAGCGCTACATCTAGCATCTCACGACTATCTCTCCAAACGCTACTAGAGGCCATTCTGAATTACCCATAGGAATTTTAACAACTGGAGAATGCTCACCTAACTGTCTTACCGTATTTGGCAATGCCACGGTCCGTTGTAAAAGAGGAATCTTTTATGAGGGGCAATTCATCAGACATCTGGTTTTGATGTTGTATGGGGGTGCAGTCTTCAGAGGTGACCTTGCTCCCTGTGGGACTGCTGCAGAAAGATGCAGACGTATACGCTGGAAGTGTGAGTTTCCAAAGGCCAGCGTTTTTTTTTTTGTTTGTTTTTTTTACCAGTAAACCACTTCACCCTGAAGCCTCTGACCGCTTCATGAATCCAATGTGAAAATGATCTGATGTCATATATCATGCCTCAGTTTCACTTTGGGCAATTTGTGCTGTAAATAGCTTTCAAGTATACATCAACTGCAGATGTCTGTTTGATTTTGTCAAAAATGTTAAAAAGATGCTTCTTGACATTACACATCAAATGCAGCGTAACGCAGAGCTGAAATACTAAAGAACAGAAAGAAAGAAAGAAAGAAAAAGAAGGGCGAGCAGCTGAGTGGAGTGATGGAAACAAGTTTACATTGTGTTTGGCACTTGAGTGCAGAGAATGAGATCCATCACAGTGTGTTTACCAGCTCTCATGGGCAAAAGTTGGCTCATGGCCGAGTTTCCACTGAGGTGCTGCACCCATCTCTGCACGCAAACACACACACAAATGCCACCACCATCACACACACAGACATGCGCGTGCACACGCTCCCTGACACAGTCGTTTATTTGAGCCTGTGTGTACGCACAGTTGCACGAGTTCTTGCGGAGCGCGGGCCTTCCAGACCGATCAACCGAGGAATCAGCGAGCATCCTTTCTCTTTAGAAAGAAGCCTGTTCACAACCAAACTGTAATTAGTCTGTGCTGGTTTCTACTACACAATCAGAACAAAAACGTCATTAAGAGCCTGGACCAGTGATACCAACATCAGTCAAGCTTGTCAAGTCAGTATTTCAATTTTAAATATGTCCACAAGATATCTAGATACAATTTTATATATATCTAAAAAAAAATTTATATTTGTAACAGGCTGCAAGTAACAAAGTGGCTTAACAAACAAAAACCATTCCTTTGAAAATGGTCAGGTACAAGGACTGTGATGAAAATGAGTGAAAAAGAAGCCAATGTCCAAAAAAACTTTGCTTAAGACCCCTTTAAAAATGATTCCTTGGAAGCAAAATATAAAGAAGTGAGGACCTTTGCACAGTACTTTACTTTCCCACTTACCTCACATATATGCTTCTGGATCTTTTGAAACTACAAGGCTCACCCCCAGCTGGCCAGCTGAATAGATAAAACGCTATTTTAATGCACGTTTGCATTTTATCTTTCTGCGGCATGTCTAGACAGCTAGCTGTCTGCTAGGCTAATTCAAATTGCTGAAGTGCACCTCTTGACTGTGTTTGTGGTGCAGGCGCCTTTTTGGAGAATTTTTGCCTGACAAATAATATGGCTTGTCATGTGGTTAACGGTCCATCCGTAGAAAAATTGGGCTACTATTTTAGTGAGTGAAATTTTAGTATATAATTTGACTCTTACTTAGCATTAGCAGGTATCTTTGCCTATGTGATATACTGATACATGTACCTACCTAATTGTTAGTGTTAGCTGATAAGTTAGCACTCAGACCTCTCGTTCAAATATGTCTCCCTTGGCTCCATTATGCTAAAGGCCTGCCTTCAAAAAGTGACGGAGAACTTTAATGCTGCTAATGTGGATGAGACACCTGAGGTGCGGTTTAAATGAAGCATCGAAGCAACAAATTTATGTCGAGGATCATTCGAATTACTCGAGGAATCGTTGCGGCCCTAGTACTATTACACACTATTAGAGGAATTATCAGAAACCAAACATCTACAGTATCAATCGTTGTTTCTGCTCCAACATTTTGGGCTGGTACAGTTTTGATATTGAAACTATGATATATTCCATGATAATGATGCTCAAAGTTGGTTATAGAACGATTGTTCTGAATAAAAATGAGATGCTGGCTTTAGATTGTGACACCTGGATTGGTTGTGATGGAGCTTAAGTGTGTTTTTCCTGCTCTGAAAATTTCCTGTGGCTCTCCTGTACTCATGAAGAGGGCTCAAAAATGCTGTAAGAATGGGGATTTTAAAAGGTAGCAAATTTTGACCCTGTCCTATCTATTTTGAGGACTTGTTCCTTAGAAAATTGTCATACCTTAAAGCTAAATCTGAAATAGGTAATGTGGGAACTTTTCTCAGATTAGACCCAATCATCAGTTTAGAAGTGGATCAAACCCTTCTGTTCCTGAATTATGCCATTGAATGTCACTTCATGCCAGTTTTGAAGTAATTCAGTTCGACTAATACCTTAATGACTATTCAAAAGTAAAACTGAAGCGTCCTTATGTTCTTACCAGTTTTACCCCAAAGATTTGAACACTCCCTCCAATATCATTGCGTAACTTGTCTACCTACATTCACTGACATGATCAGGTAAAATAGTTTTATGTGTCTCTATCACACACAAAAAGCCAGAACATGCACACAGTAACAAGACTTAGTGTTTGGAGAGTGACTGCAAAGAATATTGAAAGTGAATTAGAAGACAGGTACCCAGTTGTGTGGGTGGGAGCACTGTGGCCAGGGAGAGAGTGCTGAAACACTGCCTCAGATGAATAATGCAATTTGAAGGTTTGAGTGGGATAGGAGCCACGCATTTTAATGCATATATATTCAGGAGCCTTAGAAAAGTTGCATGTGTGAGTTTTGAATATTTCAGATCAAAGTTTTCAGAACTGTTTTGCAACTGTAGCTCATTTAAAAGCATGTGGCAGTTAGCTGGCATAGGATGTGGCGCATGTCTTCAAAACTAGATATCAGATTGTGCCTGGAATTTATGCTAACCCAGGGAAACTGCATGAACTTTTATTATAAATCTTCGTCTCTCGTGTTCTGCAGAGAGCAAACTTACTGCCTAAGCCTTTTCAAATAATGCAAAATAAAACCGTAGATCATAGCCTGACACACCAGGCAGCCCAGTGTAATTGGTTTGTGTTTGTCCAAGACATGCCAGGAAAAACACAGGCCATCCACCTTGTGCGAGTTGTCCAGCATACAAAAGTCAGCTTTCATATGGGCATCTGGGCCATGCAAGAAAGGCCAAAAGAGCTGACTGCTCACTTTTATTTATTTATTTTTTACGTCAGTTTACATGTTTTCCTAAACATGAGGAATGCTGCTCGGAGCTGAGGCCCAGAAACGGATCCATAGCCTCGATTCACTTGTCAGGGAAACATGGGGTCATGGATAAAGTGCTTCACAGCAACTTTCCTGTCAGGAAAAAAAGCACTGTGGTAATAGGCAGCCTTTTCCAAAAGCATAATCACAAATAATAATCAAATAAATTCTTAATAACTGCAGCACACGCCTGCCGTGGGAACACCACTGTCAGCTCTAGTTTTGTTGACTTTCAGTTGAAGGATCACAAGGATTTTTATGGGATGATAAAATCCCAGGATAGTTTTGCAGATGAAACTCTTTCCAACTGGATGGAGTAAAAAAAAAACAGGGGGGAATTCACTGATCCATATTTTTTAAATTAAAATGCATTTCTTAGATTCATTCAGTTATAAACGGTAGCTCAACTCATTAAAGTAGTTGAGCTTTCGAGAATATACTGATAATATGCCTTTACTGTGAAGTTGACGCTACCGCTCAGGATTAGTTCATTTTAGTAAAATTATGTTCTGTGTAGGTTTTTTTTTTTTAAATGGAAAACTGTAATGACAAAGAAGGATGCCACAGGAAAATGCAAGGACTGACATTGTCATATATACAGTCAATATGTGAAAAATAAAGTTTTCACAGGATTCTCTGTAGTCATATGAAAACTTTTGTTTATGCACAGCTCTTCTAAGGTCCACAGCATTTCAATCAGGTTGCGGTCTGGACTTTGACTGCAGCACCTTGATTATTTTCTTTTCTAGATTTGCTGCTGTAATTGGAATCATTGTCCTGTTGCATGGCCCGATTTCAGCCAAAATGGCCTCACATTTGGCTCTGGAATACTTTGGTGCACAGAGGCGTTCAATGTTGACTCGGTGACTGCAAGATTCCCAGGTACAAGCCCAAATCATCACCCCTCCACCACTGTGCTTTACAGCTGGTATGAGGCGTCTGTGCTGTGTTTGGTTTTCGTCAAACATGGTGGTTTGTTCAGATGTAACTTTCCAAACTTTCCAAACCTGAGCCTTGCTTTCTCCTGGGAACCGTTCCAAACAAGCCATGATGGTACTTTTTCTAAATGTACCGTCATGAACATTTACCATGTCAACTGAGGTCTGTAAAGTCTGCACTGTCTGATCTTGGGGTGAATTTGCAGGGACGGCCGCTCCTCGGAATATTGTAGCATTCTGTCAATACGCACCTGAAATTTCCCAAACCAGAAAACTGTGAAAGCGTCTGTTTTTATAATCAGTTAATCAAGGTCACTGATTAGCAGCACTTGGCTGCTACTTACCCTCTTGATTTCAATGGAAACAGTAAGAGTGCACTCGGGTTTTCACAGCACTGCACAGACTCCTGTAAAAACATGACTGTAACTTGTATTTTAATCTGGGCAGAAGTGAGCAGTGGTATTGGTATGCTGTAGCAGCAGATACATAACCTAAGTGTAGGTCAAAATTCATATCAGGAGAGAAGGTCAGATTCTGAGGTGTAATATTTTAGTAACATTGTCTAGGCTGCCTGGCCACTTTATTCTCCTAGGGTATAAATATGCTATTGGAGAATGTGTCTAGCTGTGTAAGGAGGACTTCATACACAGTGGAATCTGAAGTGGTCTTTCAAATGCCAGACAAAAACAATCATCAAGGACGAAAACCTACGGAACAATTTAGGGCACCACTAAGAATCATCAAACAGCTGTGGGCTTTCAGTGAAGCATGCAAGTCAACTTTCCTCTCCTCAGGCCAAATCCTCTGAATTTAAGCAGACCTTCATAAAAGTCAGGTTTTTTTTTTTTTCTGAATCACTTGTCTAGCAGTTTACTGTAAAACATGGTTTTGTCCTGCGATAAAGAGGATAGAATGAGATTTCAGGTTGTTGTTGGCTGACTTATGGACAGTGCTCAAAAAGCAGCCAAAAACAGCAGACAGGCAAACTGGCTTCTAAAGAGAAGGAGAGCCTGTGAGAAGTCGGGGAGTCAGAGCTTCCCATCCCCAAGAAAGAGAAGAAGCAGCAGAAGAAGCAGCAGACTCTTCTCATCTCTGTCCAATCAGCTTGCCTCTCACATGGCCACTCTTCATCTCCAGATTGTGACAACCCCGCTCCCTTTCTGGTTCTTTGTAACTTTTATTTGGGACAGAAGCTTTTAAGCTGCCTTGCATCCCCCGCTGTTTGTACAATTCATCCTGGTTGCCATCACAGAGCATGGCGCCGGCACACATTATGCTGTTCTTGGACCAGAGAAGAGGAGGAAGTAATCCGTAAAGTGTGTGGTCTCCCAAGAGGAAGCAGGCAGCTTTAGGCCTCCATTTACAAACTCTCACTCTGCACTTTTGTTCTCTCATTTATCTAACATTTTACAGGAAACACCTACACATCGCTGATACCCTAAACAGAGACTTTTAAGGCAACGTTTTTTGGTTCTTAAAATGAGAATATAAAGTATTCTCCACTGTTCTCATAAGCCGTGAAAGACCGACTTAAAATCCCCCATTAAGAACCGTGTAAGGACTGTTGTGTAGACGGACAAGAGACTTTAAAAAGCCCTACTTAGTCGAGCCAGTGGCCGTTTGACGTCATTTAATGGAGGGAAGGCTGTCTAAAGTAAACTGACAAAAAGGAGAAACCTTGCTAACAGCTTACAGTTGTCATTTGGTTGAGCCTGAACACTGTAAACAGGGAAAAATCTTACATGATCCTCGCCACTCACGAGCATCTGTCGAGTACAACATGTGCCGCGAGTTGGGCTTCACCAAAGTGGAAAGGACAATATTTTTTTAACCTTATGAAACAAGAATTACGCTCTTCTTACGATAGACTATCTTCTAAAGCAGCAGAAACATCTAGTATGGAATAAAACATTATGCCACTGATAAGTGAAAGTCTGACCTGAGGAGTGCGAATGAATAATCAGTGTTGAAATTCCAGATGTGCTGAAAAAAAAGTTAAAGCCTGTATCCTTTTATAGATGTGCTTCATGTTCCCTTAAAGAGAAAAAACAGCAACTTGCACCTTTTAATAACGCACTTGTGCAATATTCATATTCTCTGCAATCTAAGCATTACCAAGCCCAAAAACCTCAGGACAAAGGGATACTTTCAAGAAGCCAAAATACCAAAGTGATGGTGGCGACAATGCAAACACTTTAAATTCTCTTCCCATCTCCTGACATTTATTTTCTTTCTAGTCACATGAAGTCACTTCTCCAGGTGCTGAATAACCCTCAATATGTTTACTTGATTGCCATGGAAATGGACAAAAATAATATTAGGATTTAGTAGCTGCTCAGCTAACGCTTTTGCTTGGACTAATCTATAAATGCGGTGCTTTGGTGGTAATAGGAACTGCTTTGACTGACGTCATTTAAAGAACGATTTAGAGCTGCTACAGATTGAGGACATCAATTTGAATTCAACATGAAAGATTAGACGTAAATGGTGTATATTTAAAGCATAAATTTAAATGTTATCATTCACAGTGGTAATATATGGCTTCACTTGTTTCTGTTTATTCAGTCTCCTCTTTTCTTTACAGGAAGCACGTGTGCCCCTAGCTACACTGAACATCACCCTGCGTCAGGAGTGTTTATAACACTGTGATGCACAGACTGTACCAACAGAGCCGTGTTACCCTTTAAAGGCAAAGCGAGCGGACGCACCACTGTTAGGCTGGTGATAGTGCCAAATGTGATAACACAGATTTTCTACCCAGTATCAAGGCTAATATGATGTTGAGGGTATTGTGAATAGTTGCAAATGTAAAAAGCAAAGGGATACCAAAAGTCCAATGTCAGATTTTCAGATAAATACAGCAAGTACACTCCTTAATACTCAGCGTACTTTGAAGATCCAAGTCAATATACTACATCAGCTTTATGCATACCAGTATCTGAAACAGGGGTGTCAAACATAAGGTCCACAGAACAGGCAAAAGGCCAGAACAGCAACCAATAAAAATGTAGTAGAAAGTTATACATCTTGCCAGTTTCACTGTATTTTACACCAGGAATAATTTTCTTGCAAGTGGATCATGTGTGCTCGTGACATGATCCGGGCCAGAAGTCTCAGTCGTCAGTTTTACTGACAAAGATATTTCCCATAGCCAGCCGTACCGCGCCAAAGTGAGGTGGGTACGCCAACGAGCTGCGATGATGTGCTCCTTCGAGTGATGACAATAGCGTTTCTTTCTAATGACAGCAATCTGTGGAAAACCTGAGAGATATTGCTGAAATTGCCCTTTTCTGTTTTGTAAATGGAAGGTTTGTTAAACATGAACAATCTCAGAATGTTCTTCCTTACACTAAAAGAAAGGGGGAGCATTGGAGTGTGCTTATTTTTATAGGTCATTGTGCAATGGTGTAACTGGAAATTTGGGGGATTTGTGCAGCAACGTTTATATGGGTGTTTTTTTTTTCAATAAATTTTCAGATTGGTTATTTATATTTTTTGTATCACCAGAAATTCAGTTTTATTATTTAAATTTTTTGTTGTTTTTATTTTTTGTAAATTTGTTTAATTTTGTCCAGTGCACATTTGTGTGCTTGAAGATGATTAAATACTCTGTTTTGTATGATCATTATGGCATACACTGGTTCAAATCCAGTTACAATTTATTGAATATTATGTCATTTTAACCAATTTTTCAAGTCCTGAGAGACAACAATCTTCCGAGTGTCCCTTTTTTCCTCTTTCCGACAGCTGTAATGAGCACAGCTGAACACAGACATGAGCCAAATTTCTCTGAATATACGGTGCTGACACATTTCTCTGAGTGTACATTATGCACAACATATTCATGGCTCACTGTAAGCATTCAATAATTAAAAGACTAAAATGGCGTGTGTTTAAAATTTAAACACCCCCCTTTTGCTGGACTGCGCCGTTCTCGCCATCCTGCCAGTTTCATGTTCATAGGGCATAAGTCATACAGACTTAAAAGGATGGAAATTACATTTCTGGTGCACAGAGCAACCAAAATCTGTTAAAAAAAATATATAGTTAAGAAAAGGAAAATATCTAATCTAGGATTTTGGCCAATGGTGTGACTTTTTTTTTTTTTTAAATATAAAGATGTGTTTTTATTTGGTCAATATTTGGCTGTGATCATTTTAACAGGAAGTATATTGGTGGTATGATCTTTTTTTATATATATCTGATTATAACATGATATGTTGGATTTTAAAATATTTAAGATGAAACACTTTTATGGATTTAATAATTTAGCTGAGCCATCATCCGTAATCAAATCAAACAAAAACCGTCTCCGTGCGCAGCAAAGAAACTAAACTAACGAGCTGAAAAGCTCCCTAGAAAAACTGAATAATATATCAACAGGAGAGGGAATGGGAGCTGCTGAAGTGTGTCCAGTCCCTGTGGTATCAGATTAAGGGTTTAATGACTTCCAAAGACCCAGGTCGCTTCCTTTCTGTACTTCCTGGTGCTTGGACCAATGTGTGTTGGACTTGGACTTGGACTTTCCCTGCGTCACTCCACTCTGCTTCCCTAAGGAGAAAGCCTCCACAAAGTCCAAATGGTGAAAGCAAAAAGACTCTCAGATAGACCAAACCATCAGGCACTGCTGGCTCTGATATAATCTGCGCTGGGCATGAAAACCCAGCAGAGCTTGTTATTAGTCTAGTCCACGGAGAAAGTGCTCCTTCCTCTACATGTGCTCTCTGACTTTGGCCTCAGAGGCCAGATAAGCCTGCCGACTAACTAACCACTCAGGAATCCAAAGATAACGTCTGTTAAGGGAACTTATGCCTGCAGATGGTTGCATGAGTACATAACCATAGCTGAGCATGCGTGGCAAGCCCAGCCTGCAGCGACGTTTGCATGTGTATGAGAGCATTTTATATTTGTTTGTATGTACAGCTGAGGGCACACACACATCATGTTTGGATTTAACAGCAGGCACACCATCTGGGAAGAACGGAGTGTGTTCAAGTTTCCTTGGCGTGATATTTTGTTGATCCAAGATGACTGGCAAAGAAGCAGGATGGGGTTCACTTGCTGTGATCTGCAGGAGGCACTGGTGTGTGATTTTATCAACACAGGGTAGCCTGCTCCTTTAAAAGTATACAGTCAGTGGTGCAGTAGTCAGTAAACCTTTTGACCAATAGCAGTGTCCATCAAACAAAGACAAATTGCGCTGCATTCAAGAAAATCATGTTCTTTCCATCCATTTTCTTCTGCTTATCCGATTCAGGGTCGCAGGGGGGCTGGAGCCTATCTCAGCTGCATTAAAAGCTACATTAGCAACCCATTTTATGAATTACAGCCTCTAACCGACAGAGCAATATCAAAATTGTAGTGCATGCTGGGAGTGGCTGATAAATAATTAAATGGCCACTTGAGGGGAGCTTCAGAGCAAGTCGGTCACCAACTTCAGTGATGAAGGAGGCGTGGGTTAGCGGGGGGGGGGGGGGGGGGTGTT
>JAVDPK010002686.1:0-13238 GCA_034780415.1 Cichlasoma orientale | reverse complement strand
CCCCCCCCCCCCGGGTGCAGTTTGACGCATATAACCCAGCTTGCTAGCATTAGCTGATTAACTTAGGATTAACTTAGAGTCCAGTGGGCGCCGTCATAGTGTCTAGTACCTACAACCATCATTTATATACTTTTTATAGTTAAACTGAAAAACTTTAAAGCAGAACTAAACATGTTTACAATGCTGTGGGCCTCTACAGCTGAGTTTTTGGTTTTTATTGGACATGGTTAGCATCCAATTTAAGAATGTGCCTTGTTAAGCCAGATAGCAAGCTTTACTACAGCTTTGCTATCTAACAAGTAATTAAATCTAAGGCGTTTTAATACAAAATACTATTAAGCGAGTTCATTTTTCATGTGCTGCAGCCTGGCGGTTCCTTCTCAGCCCTGTTGGGTTCATCTGTGTACATGTCAATTAAGTTACAGCTGCAGTACTTTTGCCTCCAGCTAGCTCTACTGAAAAGAAGTGAACTTAAATGCAGTAGCTTGTTTTTAGTTGCAGGTAATTTCAAATGCAATACACAAACAGTTTTTTGCAGTTTGACACAAATACAGTTTGTCTGCAAGCTAAAGTTAACGGGACTATATTTTCCAGAGGGGGAAAAAATGTTAATGTGTGATAACTTCACTCTCAGAGATGTGAAATGTAAGAAAGAGAGGACAGGAAAGGAAAATGAGAAATTATTTACAAAGGTAAGGGCTGGTCTGCAAGTGACATTTGATGTCATGTAACAGTTGTGGTCATCTGAATAACTTGTATTTACATACAATTGTTTGAACTGATGATCCCGGAATGTGCAGTTGTTTAGGAACTAAGTAATTAAGCTCCCAAAGCTCCGACCTCAGCCCTGTTCAAAATCTGTGGACTATGCTTAACAGCCGGGTCTATGCCAGGAAACCAAACAATTTAAATGAACCCTGCTAATTCTGCCAAGAACAGTGGTCAAATATCCATCTAGAATTATGCCAGAAGCTTGTTGATGGCTACCAAAAACATGGTCGAGGTGCAACTTGCTAAGGGACTCTAACCAAATATTAGTGGGGGTATATGTATACTTTTGACTCTGCATGTGTACTTTAACCCTGTGTGGATTAGAGGAAATTCAAAATAAATTCAAACCTGTGAATCACACCCCTTGAACTTTAAAGGTGCCCTGGGAAGTTTTCTTGCACACAAACAAGTTATTTTCTCACATGCTACTCAGCAAACCACACTGTGTGTGTTATTCAGGTCTGACAACCATGGTGAATGTTGAGATCTCGGCTGTACTGGTCAGCCCAAGTGGCAATAGTGGCAATAATGCAACCGTATCCAAAGACCTGACATGATACGAGTCACAGTGGACCCATGCTTTCATGTTTTTTGCAACAAATTCTGACCCTACCATCTGAATGCATGCTGCTGTAGCCCATCTGTTTCGGGCTGGATGTGTTGCGTGCTCAGGGATGCTCTTCTGCTTGTCTTGGTTGTATTGAGTGGTTATTTGCATTGCTGTTACTTTCCTATCAGCTTGAAGCAGTCTGGCCATTCTCCTCTGGCAGCAACAAGGCGTTTTCACCCAGAGAACTGCTGCTCACTGGATATTTTCTCTTTTTCAGACCATTCTTTGTAAACCCCAGAGATGATTGTGCAGGAAAATCCCAGTAGATCAGCAGACTCTGAAAGACTCAGACTGGCTTGTGTGGCTCCAACAACCATGCCACGTTCAAAGTCACTTAAATCACCTTTTTTCCCCATTCTTATGATCAGCTTTAACTTCCATGTCTACATGTCTAAATGTACTGAGTTTATGCAATATGATTGGCTGATTTACATTAACAAGCGGCTGAACAGACGTACCTAACAAAGTGACCGTTTAGTGTATATATTGGGGGATTCCTGATGTATGTTTTAATACTGGGATGGTGTGAGAACATACCCTCGGCAGCTACATGTCAAAACTGCATGAAGACAATCCTGTTTGTAAAGGCAAACATGCAAAATCAAATAATATCCTGCCACGTAGCTGCACCTCAAGTCTAATTTAAGGGCTTATTATTATATTGACCACATCGAAACAGCAGCATTTTCAATTTAGAGGTCACACAAGTCACAGCTAAAAGAGCTCTGTCAGGATTACTAAGGCTTAATTAAGATTAATTGAAGCATTTATTCCTATCCACTTAGTGTATAAATCAAGTGTGACAGCACAGTATTGGGTCTAGCTCCAGGGCTAGTGGGTAGTATAGTGAGCTGACATCGACACACAAGGCCTCTCAAGGCAGGTGGTTTTAGGCTACAGAGACTCTGACAGGCTCCATTAGCTAACACTTGACTCTGACACTGAGGAGAGAATACAGACTAGCGCTCACAGGACCCCCCGGGGTCCTGTTTACCTTCCAGACCACACTAGACGATAGTCTATCTGACAAAAAAGAATGTGAGAGATACAGCCATGCTAACAGTGCAGGACACCCACAGTGTGATTCATTTGTAAAACAACAGAAAGGAAAAATCTGGGTATTTGATAGATAAAAGGGGAATAAGACATAACAGTGTTTGTCCTTCATTTTTCTGCCTTTATTATTTTGCACTTTTCTGATAGCTTCATGTAGTTTTAAATTGTGTGCTGTTGGCAGTCCTGTATTTACACAAATCAAATCCTTGACCCTTCAGTCCGGGGTGGGTAGCTCCGACCGCTGCCCTGCACCGTGCCACCTGACTAATGTTTCATCTGGCTGCTCTTTTGTGTTCGGGGGCAAGATCTACAAGGGAAACTTTCCAGCTGGCCCCTCTGACTGTGCAGTAATCAAGAAAGGAATCTGTTTGGTTAGCAATGTACAATTACATGGTTTTTAGAGCATTTTGTAAGAGACTGGATTTATGGCTGGGAAAAGGCCTGACATCGAAGGGGAGAAGATAAATTCGAGGGATGAAAAGGAATGGATCCCTTTCCAAAGCGCATCTTACAGATGATATCTCTGTTGCAAGTGGATTATGATTCCAAAAAGATTGCATTCAAACAACTCAGCTAAACCCTATCAGAGCTTTATACTGAATTCCCGAGCTGCTTCTGTAGCACTGTGACCATGTTGATGCTGACCTTTGATCTATTTGAAATACAAAGTTACGGCACTCACTAGACTTGCAGGTTTAGTCCAATATGCAAATAAGGGGGGTTCTATATTCTCAAACAAATATATACTATAAAATTATAGCATAAGATTCCCTCTGAAGATAGACACTGAAGGACACAGCTCAAGACTAAGATTTAAGAAGCTGTAAAAATGTGCAATGTACAGTTAACTCAACAGTCTTGCATAGCTGGTATTTTTACTTATACCTGACGTGTAGTTAATGAGGTGAAGCCTGCACCGACAGCAGTAAATGAGAGCAGGGAGACTAACACAGAGAAGCATGACTGTAGGATTGAAACAAACATTTATTATCTATTAATCTGCCAGCCAGATTCACCACTAACAGATGAGAAACAGAGAAACATTTGAAAAACTGTCAATCACAGAAGCCAAGATGAGGGATGAGGTCACTAAATTCCTTGTTTTTTCCTGACCGATACCCCAAACCCCAAAGATATTCAGTTTACAAAGATGCAGCAGACAAAATCAGCCTTGTGAAAGCACGAATTTGTGCCCAGTAGATTTCAGTTATTATAACAGTCTCTGAGAGAGAGAGAGAGAGAGAGAGAGAGAGAGAGAGAGAGAAACTACGGGTTCAGTTTGGTAAGGCTGTCGTTAAAGCTGCAATGGCTGTGTATGGGAAAGTTCCAGCCCTCAGTGGCTGGGAATGGAAAACTGACAATACAATATAACCGTTTCGTGAAAGTCGGCAAAGGATGTCAAATCAACAACTTTATCAGATCAGTTATGTCAAGAGTGAGTTTGTCAACTCAAAGAAAGCCCGCACGGTCCCCCCCCAGCTGGCACTGAACTTGACTTTCTGATTATAAGACAGCAGAGCTAAGGAATGAGCAAACACAACTACCAGGAAAAAGTTCACAAGTTCACATTTTCTGGAGCAGAGGGTTAATTATAGTTATTGGCCGGTGAGCTTTGGGATATGCTCCGCTTGTAGGACAGATTGAGCTCTGAACCTTTTGACCTAATGTTAAACCCCAGAGAGAACTGCGTTAACCAATGATCTGTTCAGTATTCCAAGAAAAACCCAGCACAAGCTGGCATTTCCTTGCTGAGAAATTAATCGGCCCTAAAGTAAATCTTGACGCACTTTACAATATTACCAGGAGAAGAGGATTGTAATAATACACATTATTATTTAGTGTTACAATTAAAAAAAGAAACCGTAAGTTGAAGGAGTGAGTCAGCCTGCAGTTTTCTGTATTGCGGTGTATGAGAACTTGATGGAGCTCAAGCTATTAATAAGGCTCAGATTACAAGAACTCCAGCGGGTTTAATTGATTATGGAAACGAGGAGGCTTGGGGCTATATTTTAAAGTGGATCTATTATACTCATTTCCAGGTTCATATTTTTATTCTTGGACTCCAGTAGTAGCTTTTTTTGTTTCACAGTTCCAAAAAAAATATCATTATGTTATACTGGGCTTTGGTGCAGACCCTCAGTTCATCCTCTCTCTTTTACCTCCATTTAAGCCAACTTTCTCCTGACTGGCTACACATGATGAACAGAAGAACTACAGGTGGGCGGGGCACTTGTCTTCACAGTCAGTGATGACCATATTAGGGATATCCATATCACTGACATACCGGTTCAGACATCACCTGGATTAACAAGGTGTGAGGTGTTGAGGAACCAGCTGACGAGAAGTGAGAGGAAGTGAGTGGAATGCCACTACGCAAGTAACCCCAGTGAAAGGGGTTACATGAAGAGGATGTTGGACCTGTGGATTCTTCGAAACCCAACATCCAGACTGGCACTGAAACAACTAATAGCTCAGTGTTCCAACATCTGCAAGAAGCAACTGTATCACAAGACTACCTGAAGTACCCTCTGAAAGTCTACTAGAAGATGTGAATGCAGCATTATGGACAGTCCCTACTTCAATCATCACTGAAACCAACCAGCTGACCTGTACCACAGGAACAGTGATCCTTAAGATGTTTGACTATAAGATGAACGACAGCCAGCAGGAGCAGCACCCTCCATGAAGAAGGAGACTTGAGGCTCAGTGGCAAGTGGATCTAAGAGCAGACCACAGCACCCTCCCTGATGGATGTTGACGCAGTTTCATGGAACTGAAAAAATTGCTAAATGACAAAAAAAAAGCTGAGAATTGTGTGGACATGACATGCAATAAATGGCCAAAGCAGTGTGCTATTGATGAGCAGTTTTGTGATATCATGAACTGTCCAGCCGCAGTAAGGATCTCTCAGGCCTGCGCGTTAGCTTTAAATGTGTTCGGTTTATTTTTACAAGGTGTAACTTGACAAATGTGTTTTTGTCAAGTTACACCATTCTTTAAGAGTCTACTTTATCACCGTGTTTTTTCCTGCTCCAGATAACAAGGCTAGGACATATGAAACAAACAGTGAGAAACTTGGATTGAACTGCCAGAGTCTTGGCAGCGACTCGGCCTTGAGAAGATAGCGCGGTGCCTTTGCTACAAAAATGACAGGCAAACATGAAAGCTGCTGATGAATGACGATTAGTAGCAATCTCCTGGATCATTATGAAATGTTATTCTCTATAAAGCTGTTAATTTTCTTCAGCCTTTTAGATAAGTGGAAGCAAAACATTTCAGACACAAAAAAGATACCCAAAGATAGTCAGTAATGCCGGGAAGTGCGGGCCAGTCTGAAAATTCATTAAACAGTCAAGTGGAATTTATCTGAAGGGTGAAAAAGAAGCTTTTTGTAGCCGGCCACAGAACATTTACACAGATGCTGTGCTGCAGACACACTGCACACGAACTGGGCTTGACCTAAACCATACAGGCCATGTGCAAATACAAGCTGTACTGTAAGTATCATTTTTGAGTGATCACACTATTTTTCATGAATATTTTAACCCTCTCCACACCCAAAAGTGAGGTTTTTTTTGGTCACTTTATTGGCTTTTTAAAACAGTTTCCTGAGAGGTAAAAAAAAAAACATGAAATGCTTAACGGTTTAAAGTAATTTCAACTCTAAATAAAATGACAGATAAAGAAAAACTTTTGTTATTATTTTACACAGAAGTAAAACTACAAGTCTGGTTATTCATTTTTAAGTAAATGTGTTACATTTTAATGAGCATTTCACTCGTTTGGACATTTTATCGATCATTTGATTAATTGAGAAAATAACAGCATTAATTGATACTGAAAAGAATCATTAGCCTCAACCCCCAGAAATATTTATTGTGACTATCCTGTGACTGGGTGTTAAAGGGTTAAAATTCAAGCCTTTTCTATTAAGCCTAAGGGGTCTCTTAAACTATCATGGTGTAATGGAGTAATGCACATTTACAACATACCAGCAACACCACCGTATACAACAAGCATCCTTCATATGACTGAAGTTGTCATTTTAGCATTAGTTTGTTTGCTGTAATTTTGCGTTTGCTGACATGACCTCACTTAACAAAGTTTCACTGAGCTGGCAGACATGATAGACCCTGTTGGTCGCTTTGTTTTTCCACCAACCCTATTTGGCTGTTCTGACCTGTCATTTATAATGGCCCTGGTCCATGTTTAATTCACACAGGCCCAACGGACTGAGACTCCATGCAGGAAGCTGACTATTCAGGCAAAAGTCTACTTTCCTGCCTAAGACATTTTATCACGACGGAACTCAGAGTCAAGATTTATTTTTTCCAGAAAGCTGTACATCAAACGTGAGGGACATGCCAAGCCCTGTTCTCGCACCCCTGCTAACTTCAAACTTTCAAATCAGTGTACTAACAGCCTAACAATTTCTCCCAGCTATTCTCCAAAGTGCTCTGCAATTATAACCTGAGTGTAAATCCATGCTAGAGATGCAAGTGACACACTGTAAACTCTAATCACTTCTTTCAAAGGCTTTATCTTCGCAGTGTTACTGTGGTGGCATTAGCTGGGTTCCTTCCACGTTGCATCACAGAAGCCCTCACAGAGGTGCCATCTCTGCAGCCTAATTAGCCGCTCCAGTAGCTGCTGTCAACACCACCATCGTGGGCTTCAAAGCACGGGCTCGAGCTTGTGATCTATCTAAATATTTCTTTCATGAAACTCTCATCATATCAGGGTTTCTATCACAAAAAAAGAAAAAGAAAATTGGAGGAAGAGCGACTGGAATCAGGTGGTGAGGCTGAGTGAATGGAACTATGTCCCACTCAAAGTATTTTCATGTCATTAGCAGATCCAGAGGGACTTCTGCCATGCATGAAAAAGTCTTTTCATCTGTCCTCACTTACACTTACTGATGTTGCACAGAATCGCTTGAACGGTCACTGTGGGCTAGCACAGCGCACATAACTGCTGATGTTTACACCCCAAGTCGAGAGTGACATTTGACAAAAAGGAATTCTGTCAAATATTTTCACCCTTTCAATCTTAACACTTATGCAGAATCTTGCCAACATTGTATATCATTTTTGAACTGCGTGCACCACAAAGAAAAAAGGCTTACCTAAAGAGGGAGCGCTGCGGTTTAACAGACATACTGTACGAGCAATCCATCATAACAATCCGCATTCTGCAGGGGGAGAATTAGCCTGCATTGCTCGAGCTGAGGGTGGAAAGATGGTTGGGAATGAGCGCTACAGACATTCTTGGAGTGCAAATGTCATCATGATGGCCTGACCATGGGTCCGCAAACTGACAGACCATCATCTCCATATGGCCTCCAGGCACGCTTGTGGTCCCATGTCTCTCAAGACAGAAGCAGAGAGAGAACTCTGCAGTTGTTTAAAGGTTGCATAACATGATATTTGGAGGTGATCTATTTCTTAGAAGGTCTGTGGCAGGGGTGGTGATGGCAGCGGTGGTTGTGGTTAGGCTGAAAGATCCTAATCATGTACCGCCACCGTGTCTACTGCTGCTGAAAACATGTTAAATTTCCCCGAACAAAAAGAGCGGCAAGACAGAAATTAAAATGTGAATCGCTGAAACATAAAAGGTATGAGTAATAGAATCACTCACTATGAACGTGAGCATGATGCAATGGAGAAATGCCATCAGCTGTGGAACAACTCTTGAGACTGAGATATGTTTGCACACATCGATTTATGTAATACGTGAAAAAATAAAGTATTTATAACCTCTTTCAATTCTAAGGTTTTAAATATCAGGACATAATAAAAATTCATCTTCTTCCTACCAGCTCTTAAAATGTGGTAAATGCAGCCTCAGATGAACAACACCCAAGCAGTGTGTGTGTGTGTGTGTGTGCAGCCAGTAGCTGCAAATCAACTGCTCTTGAATAACTTATCATCACAAGTGTGAGCACCTCTATAAAAGGGCAGTTTGCAGGTCTGGAGCATTCAGGTGTGTGTTAGCACGGTGACAAGGAGGAAAAACATCAGAAATGATCTTAAAGAAACAATTGTTACTGTCCATAAATCTGGAAAGGGTTATAAGGCCATTTCCAAGCAATTTAAAGTCCATCACTCTACAGTGAGAAAGATTATTCACAAGTGGAAAACGTTCAAGACAGTGGCCAATCTTTCCAGGAGTGTTCATCCCAGCAAATTCACCCCAAGGTCAAACCTTGCAATGCTCAGAGAAAAAAAAATCATCTCAGACTCTACAGGCCTCAATTAGCATGTAAAATGTTAAAGTTCATGAGAGTACAGTTAGAAAGAAAAATACTTAAGACTTGTTCAGAAGGGTTGCCAGAAGAAAGCCTCTTCTCTCTAAAAAGAACAGCAGGTTTGCAAAGTTGCATCTGAACAGACCACAACACCTCTGCAGTAATGTCGTTTGGACAGACGAGACAAAAGTTGAGATTTCTGGCCATAATGTACATGCTACATTTGGTGAAAACCAAACACAGCGTGTCAGCACAAACACCTCATACCAAGTGTAAAGCACGGTGGTGGAGGGGTGATGATTTGGGCTCGTTTTGCAGCCACAGGACTTGGGCACCTTGCAGTCACTGAGTCGACCATGAACTCCTCTGTATACCAAAGTACTCCAAACGTGAGGTCATCTGTTTGACAGACAAAGCTTGGTCATGCAACAGTGACAATAAGCCCAAGCACAGCAGCAAGTGTAAAACAGAACAGCTGAAAAAGAAACTGCAATGGTCGAATCAAAGTCCAGACCTCAACCTGGTTGAAATGCCCGGGCAGGACCTTAAGAGAGCTGTGCATAAACGAATACTTGCGAGTCTTGCAAAATGCATTCTCTTACACACAAATGTGACAACATTAATGTTGCGGTTACGCGATCTCGGCATGGTCACGCAGTCACAATGTCCAAGTCTTCTGTAGAGTCGACAGCTATATACCAAGTTTCATTAGCGGCATGAATACAGAGCGAAATATTGAAAACTGATGTCTAAGCCCTTGCCAATCACGCCGATGACAGAATATTACATATCTTTTATATGTGGTTGTTTTCACACCATGTTCCTGTGGCCACTCATTAACTAGGGGTTTGCCATTAAAAAAAATGTTTCTCCAGACAAGGACAACATACACGTCAGTATTCATAAGACATCAAACACGATCCCGGTAGATAATTAACACAAAACTTAATAATGCAAATGATAGAGAACCATCAAAGAAGTGTCAGTGGACAGTCCTAGTACAATACAGAGTTATAAAACTCTCAGCAAGCTTCTTATCAGAGTCCTTATCAACAGCCAGACAAAACTACAGTATCTGTCACAGTTCACACCTACATTTTTGAACCATAATTTCAGTTCATACAGTTCATATTTACAAGGGAGAAAGAACATAAACAAATAAATAAATGCCATTGTTCTATAAACTATTATTATACTTTAAGATCACTCATTAGTGATGCTTAAACATTACAGCTTTTTATTTCAGACGTTTGTTTGCAATTTAAAGTCTCAGTTTCAGAACTGTTACAACCTCTGGCGCATATCCATGTTCCTTTTAGCCTGTGTATTGATTTTCTTTGATCTACTTTTTAACAGGTGTTTCTTCTTAGTAACTCTATGAATGTGACTTGCAAAATCTTGCATATCTCTTTTACATGTCTTCGTCAGACGGAGGAATGTGATGCTGATGCTGGACCCGGGTGCGCAACGGCTGCTGCCATCATAATCAACCCAGTCGGGGATGGGAGCATGTGTCATCAGAGGAGGACTTGAGGTTATCTCAGTTCGAGCTCCCATTTTCTCTCTATCGCGTTGTCTATCTTTTCAATTCCCTTTTTCTTGGTCCCCCGGCCTCCTACTGCACTGCTGTAAGCAAACGGGCTCTTTCCACCAGCTGCTGTTATCTCTAAATGTCAATCAAGTGGAGAAAAGAACCGCAGCCATCACATTTTAAACAACGACAGCAGTGTCAGCTGCAGATTATATCCATGGGAAGGACACGGGAGAGGTGTTCCCCACACCATATTAGATTAAGCACCCCTTTTGAATTTCAGTATTAAAGGAAATGGAAACAAACTACGGCACAGCAAACTGTGAGACGAAAAGTGCCACACAATGGCCTTGACGGCAACATCAGGCAGCTTCCGAAAGAACATGTTCCGTGTTTCACCAACATGAGAAAAATGCATCAAAGCAGAAAAACAGAGCCATTAAGAAGCCGACAATTATTGCCAGGGGGCACAGTGGATAGAGCTGTCAGTGGCTACAGCACAACACTAGATACATGGCATGTTGCAGGGCAGTCATCATTGTACTATAGCCCTGAGAATCACACATCTTTGGTGGAAGATGGCCTAATAAATCAACTGAGTGGCTGTTTTTATGTGGGCCCTCCACTATATGCTTTTATCTTTAGTATTTAACTACTGTGAGCCTGGTAGATGCAGGTAGTAAAAAGGAAGAGGCCTGATAAACAGTGCAGAGGGCACCACAGCAATCTATCACAGCCACATCTGGGTTTGGCCTTTTACTGCCATGCCAGCAAAACCAGGAGATTAAATATGCCATCAGCCTGTGTGATCCCAGCCCGTGAAATTATGCAATATCAACTAAGTAAATAAATAAATAATAAGGAAAGAAGGATTAAAAACATGTGCAAAAATCTTGATTCATTAAACTTCTTCACACTCCAAAACCTTAATTCAAGGTCTAGGTGTTCTTTACTTTAGGCCACCAATTCAAAGGTCAAAACTAAAGTGTAATTTAGTAATTTACACAATGCAATGACTGTATAACAGTCATTGCATTGTGTGTAGGACTCAACAGTGATCACTTGAGTCCTTTCAGATATGCACTCCTTTCCATTAATCTGATACAATCTTAAGATCTTTACTTCATGTTTAAATAAGTGCCCGGGTCACATTTCCATAAACGTCCTGACGGCAGTCTTACTAAGTCGGACATATTCACATTTGCTCAACATTTATATTAACATTCACTTTCAACAAGTCTGAACTGCGCGAGGGATGACTTTGCAGGTCTCTTGTGTGTCTTTATGAGCCACTCAGCTCAACGACGATGCCCTAAGTAGCAATAACACATACATAATAACATTTTGTCTCACCAAATCCGTTTCCAATGTCCAATAAGATTAAAACATTTGTCACTCAAGCATTTTCCTTAATTGCGATGCGGAAGAGAGAGCTAACTTGCGGCCTCTGTGTGAGAGACAGGGTAGAGCTTTGTATCAGCTGCAGCACCATGAAGCATGCATAAGCACACAGAAAGCATGCCTGTCTTAGTGACTTGAACTAGACGCTTGTAAGTGTTTCACTTCAGCAGCGTCATTGCGCACAGTGCTCATTACCACAAGTGCGGCAAGTCTTTATCACTGCATACAACGGCTCTCTCCATCTCTGCCATCTCTGTTGTGGGTTGACTGAATAAAGACATTTTAAAATTGTTGAAAAATTATATGTGACTGCTAGCGACTACCAGCCCTGGCAACTATATCGGTATTTAGAACCTCTGCACCTTCACAAAGTCAAAATTGTAGTGCCTGACAGTCCCATAAGCACGCCCGCTTTGCATATCATTAATCAAAAGGAGCACGAGTAAGGACGTGCACAGGACTTGAGCATCTCTCTTAAGGTGGAAAAAAAGCTGATTTGACTTCTACATGGCCACAGACATCAGTCCCAGGTATGCAGCTGCAGACAGCAGGCGCTTCACTGTCTCATTAACTGAAGCCATAAATACTTTTTGCTTAAGCATTTCAGGAAAATTAGAATCTCATGCATCAGTAACATAGTAGCTTGCATCACTATAATTAACACATAATCCATAACACAAGTACTTTTATTATAAGAATAACTGTGTCCATACACAAGGGAAAACAAGCAAAACCCACTCGGACATTTCCATAGCACATAACTTCTAGAAACGCTCCAGTAGTATTTCCTCGGTCTGCCCAGTAAATCCTTCCCAGCTAAGCATGGAATATTGGTTTGCTGTCGGAACCCGAGGTTCAGATCCACTTTGGATTAGCTATCTGTCTTCATGACGTGAACTGGACAAGAACTTTTACCAAATTGATATATTTTAGCAATCAATGAGAGGTAAAATTGCAGCGTGAACTATCTGAATGTTCATAAGTTTAATAGACTGAGTCAGGAAGGAGATCAGCTTTCACTGAAGGGAGACTGATGAAACCTGCTGGGGTTTGGGGGCTATTTTTTTTCTATAGTTCACTGACCTGTTTGATTGCTCTGGCGCTGGCTCTAAAGGATCTTTCCAAAGCAAACCAAGGACATCATTATCTGCGTTGCATTTTAAGCTCCTCGCTAATCTCTTTCCTGTCCCCTTTAGAGTTGTTAATGTCGCACACAGCGCATTCTTTTGATGCGGAGCAAACGGGCAGATTGTTTCCCGGCTCTGGCACTTGTCTCACGAATTGCAAAATTTCCTTTTGCCGGGTTAACAGATTTCAGATTGCTAATTTATGATAACCATAACGGGAGGGGGGATGGCACATTCGGGCACAGAGGGATTGTGGTCAGTGTTTCTGTGTTTCTGCCCTTGCGCTCTCCTTAGTTTGACTTACAGTCAGATGAACTGTGACTCACGCTACACACACTACTGAAACGCTCTCACATACACTACTGAAACGCGCTCACACACACTACTGAAACGCTCTCACATACACTACTGAAACGCGCTCACACACACTACTGAAACGCTCTCACATACACTACTGAAACGCGCTCACACACACTACTGAAACGCTCTCACACA
>JAVDPK010002684.1:48860-61222 GCA_034780415.1 Cichlasoma orientale | reverse complement strand
TAAAAACGAGCAAAACCACTCTGAAAACTAATTAAAACTAACTGATTTAGAGAAAAAAAAAGTAAAAACTAACTAAAGCTAAACTATAATGTAAAATCCAAAACTATTATAACCTTGGTGCAAACATCTGGATAGTGACAGCTGATAATAACTGCAGCCTTCCTTCTGCAGGTTCAGCCTGGTGAACTGCAGCTACACCTGCTCACACTGTGTGTCTGTTTGTGTGTCCAAGCTGTTCCTCTCTATAAACTGACTGGATCTCTCTGTGTCCTCAGTTTCCCAGCATGCCTCAGGGGTGGAGGTGTATAATGGGGAGGAGTCTGTCCTGCTGCCCTGTCGGTTTGCTGCTCCGTTACCTTCAAAGGATGTAATCGTGTGGAGACGTGACGATCTGAATCCTACGTTTGTTCACAATATTGTGGGTGGAACAGATGAGCTCAGCAGCCAAAACCAGCGTTACAGCGGGCGCACATCGATCCAGCAGAAGCCTCTGCAGACCGGAGACCTCAGCCTCACTCTGAGAAACCCCACATTCACTGACAGTGGAAGCTACACCTGTGCCATCCGCAGGGCTGGAAAGGACCAGGATAAAACAGAAGTACTGTTGGTGGTCAAAGGTAGGTGCTGTAGATTCAGGTCAAAGGTCAGAGGTCAGTTAAATCATGAGAAATCAGACCACACAGATTTAGACAGATGATTTTTAAGGTGTCCTTTTTCAGCTTGAACTGAAATGTTTAGTAGTGATTTAAGCTTCACATTCAGATTACAGACGTTTTTAGACAGGTGAGTAGAATGATGTCATCCAGGTAACATAAAGCCAGCTGCACACGTGCAGGGACCGATATGTGAGTGTTGTTCTGCCTCATCACTGTAAGAAGTCTGTCAGACCACAGCAGTCTGTAAGAGCGTGTTTCCCCTCTCAGAGGGGTCAGAGCTATTAAAAATGTTTTTACAATTTTGTTCCTGCAAATAAAGAAATCACTAAAAATATGACGTGTGGTTAATAAGTGATAGTGTTGCTGTCGAAGGCTGTAGGAACCTCCAGATCATTAGAAATGTCCAAAGAGATATCTTATATGAAATAAAAGCCATTATTTTAAAAAAGAGATTCTATGTCAACCCAAAAACGTGGAAGGTTTGAGTTTCGAGATGCTAAACAATTAATTCAAAGTGAAGTTGTTGACCAGCGTATTCAATGAGAAAGACACGAGTGGGAACACCCTTTCAAAATATGTTCTTAATATGATAGGTGGGACTAGGGCTGCAACTATCGATTATTTTAGTAATCGAGTATTCTATCGATTATTCCATCGATTACCCAAGTAACTGGATAAGAAATACTTTTTTGGTATTAACAGTTCATCTTCCAGTTCATCTAACAGTTTAACTTCCGTACTGCAGGTTTTCCCTGTGTTAAAACAAACAGGGTGGATGGAGCAGCTACAAAGTTCTCTGTTCTTCACTCACTGATCAAGTGGTTGATGAAGGACCTCCAGCTGTTTCCCAGTAAATTTTAGTAATTTTAGCAATATTGCACAAATGCAAAAAAGTGGTCCTACATATTTGTTTAATATGTGCATTGTGTCGTGGAAATGACCTTTCCAAATAAAAATATCACTAAGAACCATTAAAGATTTTAACAGTTTTAACACAAGTCAGAGTAAGAGTCAAAGGTCAAGTCAAAAGTATTCTGTTTGGCCAAACAGGGACAGAGTTCTTACTGCCAAACAGGGACAGAGTTCTTACTGCCAAACAGGGACAGAGTTCTTACTGCCAAACAGCAGCAGAGGTCTGACAACTAAGCTCTACAGACAGGCAGTTCTTGTAGCAAGATAAGTGTGGCACTTGTGTAAGCTCACATACACACACTGTTTACACAGCTTACACAGTACCCACGGGACACTCACATATGTTTGTAAGTAAGTCAAAGTTCAATTACATATTTTCCATTACATTTCCTCCTTTTTGTCATTTATGACAATCTTGCCTAATTTACTAATTTACATAAGTCAAGCAAGTATGTCAGACCAAGACATCTGCCATGTTAATTCTTGAAATATACAAAACTTCACATTATTAGCTCTGTATTATACCAATCTTCCATCATAGACATTTCTTTAGTTCTTCATCCTCTTCACCGTACGGTGGAATCCAGTCTGGGGTTAGATACAAATCTGACTTTGTGCTAGAGCCTCTCCACAGAGAGGATGGTTGGAATAGTTGCAGCATTCTGAACCCACAACATTGCAAGCATTCCCCTGTAAAACCAAGATGAAACCTAATGCCATTCTATCTCGTATAATAATTTGTCACACATTTATCTCCCTCTGCATGAATGAAAAGGCTATTGCAGATTTAGTAAACTCTCTTTCTACTAAGGTGGAGAATGCAATCATTGCTTCGTATCAGTATCAGTATGCAAGAATTCGTGAACCCAAAGGGATAGCTCCATGGTGTTTGTCTAATCAAGGGAATACAACACAGTGGCATCTTCCTTTAAGAAGTCTTCTGTGTGTCTTCCCGTGAACAGGGACACAGGCATAGGAAGGTTACCAGAAACTAAATAGGTCTGATCTGGCAGCAGACATAAATAAATTTCACCTTTACAATGGCTCTCTCCTTCTACTGTATAAAATTAGACACAGTTACTGACATCAGTCAAAGAGTATACAGGTATGGGGCCAGTGATTTATTGCAGTCTCTCTCTCTTTAAGTCTATTTAAGGAAACCAAGGCTTTGTACAGTTATGTAAGACCTAAGATTATCGTGTGGCTTTGAATGCTTCCAACAAGAGTGTATGCTGCATACCTCCTTCATAACACACAAGTGGTATACACTCGTCCCAGTCCCACTGCTCTGTCATGCAGTGAAAGATGACCCATCCTGCTGTCCCCTTCTGACGCAAAAGTGGCAGCTGTTAATTGTTATAGCGGTCCTGAAGGGGTGCCACCTGAGCTACCTGTTGGAGGGAGGCGTTCCCTCAGCTTCCAGACTTGGGACCTGCTTATAATGGCTGGCATGGATACAACGGACATTCCCTGCAACGTTCACCAGTCTGTGTTGTGAGGAGAGCTTGAAACAGTCCTGTGTTGTCCTTGCTTCCTGTGTTTCCACCTGGGATCCTTGATGAGTACCCAGTCCCCCAGCTTCAATGGATGCTGCACTGCCATAGCTGGAGAGGGCAGTTCTACTTTGACCTATGTGTGAAGTGCAGAAAGAAATGCAGGCAAGGTTGCACAGTATCTGAAAATTTCACCTTCATAGTAGCCATTTATCAATCTCAAAGGGAGCGGGACCATGTTTGTCCATAGTTTGCATGTGCATATAAAAAAGCACCAGTGCGAAATAAACCTGTGTTCTCAGAGCTTTGGTCAGCTTATGGTTCCATTCTCTCGTTCCACTGCACCTGCTGACTGGATTATAAGTGCTGTGTAATATTATCAAAAATATAATACAAATATTGCAAAATTACAGCCCAGGTTTGATTAGCAAGTCCTAGATCATTATCACCACTGATAAGTCTCAGCATTCTCCGGTCCGGTCTAATTTCTCCTAAAAGGATCTTTGCCATAGATCCTGTGTCCTGGTTAGAGGTGAGAAAATACCTCGACCCATTTGCTGAATGTGCACATTATTTCCAGACAATAGTTCTTTACCTCATATACAGTCCCTGACAGAACTTCTGTCAGGGACTGTAGGACCCTATCCACACTATGCTCAGGAGAGTTTTGCTGGAACAAGCTCAGAGGGACCGTTCCTGTGCACCAGAAAGGGACTGAAGTATGGGCAGGTCACCATATGGGTCAAGGTCAACAGGTGTCGAAAGCAGAATCATGGGACGAAGAAGGACCCAGATTGAGCTGCATCCACTGCAGCTCTGCTACTTACAGGAACAGGAACAGAGGAGGAGGTTGTCGCTTCACATTTAACACCAGCAACAGCATGGCCATAACGGCAGCGGCATTCAGACGGTGCCTAAAACCAGGTTTAAACTCAGAGGGGCCGGGCTTTGCAGTGGCAGCACCAAATCTTTGGAACGATCTGCCACTGCATATCAGACAGGCCTCATCACTCACGCACTTTAAATCACTCTTAAAAACTCATCTTTTTTCTTTGGCTTTTAACACTGAGTCACACTGAGCCTGTGAGCTGTGTTTTGTGTTTTCATGTATTTCTCAGGTATTTTAATGCATTTTATTGAGTGGTTTTATGTATATATTGTTATATTGTACAGCACTTTGGACCCTGTGGGTGATTTTGTAGCGCTTTATAAATAAAGCTGGATTGGATCATCTTGTGTTTAAGTTATTTTATTTATTTTAAATGTACAGCACTTTGGTCAACTGCTGCTGTTTCTTTAAAAAAGTGCTTTAGAAATAAATGTGACTTTGACTTTGATGTCTTTGAGTCTTCTCTCTTAAATCTGTATGCATTTATGCTGGATTGTAACTATAGTATATATATTTTCAATATTGCATTTTTATTCCTAGTCTTGTGAAGAGTCTGCTGATGTGCCTAAACATCCATGACTGAATATGAGTGTCAAAGCTGCGAGATGAAGCCTTGCAGGATCTTTGTTTCAGCATGATTTAAAATGTAATTGAATTGTGGATTTACAGAAATATAAATGTAAGGCACACAGCCATGCTTCCCTCTCTGCTAATCGGGGCTGGGTTGCAGTGGCAGCAGTGACTCAGTGTTTTATCCGTGTACAAAAATCTAATTTGACAGGAGGTTGGAAAACTTCTAGGGATGTAAATGTTTCACAAAAACACACTATTTGATGTTTTAAAGCTACTGTTCAGTGGAAAATTTTGAACGGGAAGTTTAAATTACTTTTGCTCTGCTGCCAAAACAAGGTCACTGGCTCACTGTGGTGGGGTCATTATGTGGGTGGAGCCAATCCCTATGACACTTCATAGATCAAAGTTGCCAAACGCTCAGTGCTCTTTTAAAAATTCTTACATTTAATGTCAAAAATTACAAAATAAAGTTTGATGCATTTCACATTTTATTTAAACAAAAGTAAATTACTTGGTTAAATGAACTTAAATGACCTACATGCCGTACACTTTAGTCCAGCGTACACGAGCTCATCGGCCATGGCTTTTTGTTTTTTACCTGTTTGCTGCAGAATCTGCTGAAAATAAGTCAGCAATGTGAATAGGATTATTAAGACCACCTTCAAAAAAGCACAGTTATTTTAAAAAACATTTTATAGTAATGGCAGGTAGAATTTATAAGCATTACATCATAGCGGTCGCAGACCATGTCAGGCTTTGGGCAAGCTATGCGTAGGCTGCAGCTGGTGTTTTTTTCCCCATTTGTGAGAGGATAATATTAAATTACTGTGGAGGAAGCTAAACCTATGAGAAAAAAACAATCTTTATTAAGGAATAAAGTGCCAAACAATATAAGAAGGTACACGTTTTACAACAGCGGCTAAAACTGAATTGAACTTGCCTTATTAAAGAAAAATCCAAAATTAATAACTGATATCTTTGTGGTGTTGATGCAGACCATAGACATCATCAATTTAGGTCGTCAGTGACGGCCTGAAAGAAATTTATATCTCATAAATGAAAGGGGCACACACGGAGCACTAACAAAGTAGAGCACTCTGGTTTGTTTTGGAGCAGGACGGGGGGATGGTGACATTTGGATGACCTAAAAAATAATCTTTAATAACTCAGAAACCAAAGCAGCACAAACGGAGCACTAACCGCTCCATCTGTTTGCTGGAGTTTTCACGTGGGTGGGGTGCCAGCTTCACGCAGCTCACAGAGCAGTGGGGGCGTGGAAGAACTTGATGCACTCGTCTTAAAGTGTCGTTTTTTCTAAATCAAGCGTGCGCACACGACCATAGAGAGCTCACGGGTGCACATTGTGAATGAAACTGCCCGTGCTCTGTGGTAGATGGCAAGTTGTGGTGAAATGATACAGGCACAAGCGGCGATAATAGCAGCGACCTAGCCGGGGCGGAGGGCGCTCCTGTGTGCTAAATGCAGTGACAGCTATGAAGATATATATTGTATATCACCATCCGCTAAAAAATATCGAGATATCATTTTTGGGCCCTACTGGTCTCCAGCTCATGTGATACTCTGGGCAGCAGCAGCAGACTGAAAGGTGTGTGTTTGAGTGCAGGTTGTGTTCAGTAATGCTGAGGGTCAGATCACATTTCTATCTCTGGTTTTAGAGACCTTAAAGTGATGAAGATCAGCTGGGACGTGTCCTCGTGTGTCTGCACAGACTGAAGCTTCCATAACTTTAAACTGAGTTTTTCTGTCAGCGTGAGGCTGAAAACTCAGAGTTTCATTATGAACAGCACAGACGCTTCTGAGCCCGTCACTGATCTGTTAACCCGTCTGCAGTTCCATCAGTTAAAACTACAGGACTGAATCATGATGTTCAGAGGAGAGCAGCACACACAGAGAATCATCTAAATATGCCGGCTGATGTTCAGCTTGTTTGTGTTCTTTCCAGAACCTCCTCCTCCAGTCTGGCCCAAAGTTCTCATAGGTCTTGGGGTTCCTGTGTTTCTCCTTTGTGTTGTCAGTTTGTTCTTCATGAATCGTGTAAATGAAAGACAGAAGGCAACAGCAGGTATGTTTGGGTTTAAATTCAGACGTTTGTGTGTGTGTGTAACAGTTTCTGTGTGTACAGCTGATGGTCTGTTGTGTCCTCTCAGTGGGTCAGCTAGAACCAGTCCAGGTGAGGGAGGGGGCACCATCTGTCCTGCTGCCCTATAAAACCACAGGTCCTCTGCCTGATGGTGGCAGGGTGGAGTGGATCTTTGTGAGAGACAAACACATAACGGTGTGTGTGTACAAGAACGGTCAGATCCAACCTCACCTACACCACGGTGCTTACAAACACTGCACAGAGATGAAGAACGTCCAGCTGAGTCAGACTGCACTGGACCTCAGTCTGACTCTGGAACAGCCTTACCTTTTTGATGGAGGTGTTTACATCTGCAGCGTCTACGACAAGGATGGAAAAACCCTGAGACAGAAAGTGGTGCCACTCTTGGTCAAAGGTCAGTATGAGAGCGCTGACAGCAGCTGATGATGCCTCAGATGTATGAGTGTATGTATTTGGTTCACTGATCAGGAAGCACAGAGGGATCAGGAAGAGCTGGAAACTGATTCCAGCTGCAGCGGCAGACAAAGACAGAAACCAGTTTAAAACCTGGAGGACATAAAAGTTGCTCAGCATTTCCAACACAGTGAGAGCAGTGACTGTGCTGCTGGTGTTAGAATAATGTGTAACTACAGAGCTCACACACACTCAGTCTGAGCCCAGAGGCATGCTGGGTAACAGGAAGTTGTGCAGGAGTTAGAGAGCTGAGTGTGGACAGAACTCATCTCCATCTCATCTGTTTCTGCAGAGAGCTTGAAGGACTCCATCAGAGCTGTGCTGCCATACTGGTGTCGGAAGGAGTCCAATGTGCATCCACGACTTGCAGAACTGTAAGACCCCGCTCTTCCTTCAGTGACATTCATCTGACTGTGTGATGGAGATCTGTGGATACAGGTCTTCAGGGTCCTGCAGAACCAGAACCAGAATTTTATAAATCAAATGTAAAATTAGGATTCAGCTTCATCAGATGGAGATTAAGTTGTGTAAATGATGACAGCAGACAAATAAATTATATATTTGATAACTTTTATTCTGTCTATGATGATGTCAGAGTGGGTCAGGCTGATTAAAGTGACTCGTCATGCTCCACACTGACACATGTGATCCTCCATCCATCGGATTGAAATGGAGGCGCCGCCCTTTATTTACCTGTTGCCATGGTGAATCCTAGTATCAGAGCTCCATTGATGATGGCTTTCTTTCCTTACTCACGCATGCGCTAACTCAGGGTGAACATACTCAGAGCTGATTGAACTAACCCTGATCAGCTGTTCTGCAACGGGAAACTCGGGGTCAATATCACCAAAAAGTGCCTTTGGGACATCAAAATTCGTCCAAAAAAAAAGTTACAATTTCCCAACTAATTTCATATGCATTGTATCAAGTTGACCTCAGGCTGTTGTAAATGCATGTTGGTCCAGCTCCCACACTTTTTATCAATTTACTGCAAGCGGATAAAGAATGAGCACATTGTAAAATATGTCCATATGTCCATGATTATACAATGCACATTTTCAGAAAGCTAGTTTGTCCCTTGCTCAATAATAATATTTATTTGGTAAAATAAGGCTTTCTAAAATCTCTAAAAACTGCGATCTGATCAGTTTTTCAAACCACATTATTTGGCAGTGATTAGTTTATTAAGAAAACGTGAAAAGCTTTTACTAACTTGTGATAATCACTTGATTTATTTATTGATTTATTAAAAGGTGAACATTACTGAATATAATTATGAACGTTCACAAGCTTTTTGCATCACAATTAAGATCTATAATAGGATCTAAGGTGGCAAAAGGACGTGTAGGACACATTGCTTCTCTGGGAGTCACTTCCTAAGTTCTTCATTGTATCGTACACAAACTCTCCTGCACTTTTTTCTTAGGTTGTGTGACTGTTTGCTTGTGTCTAGTTGCTAACATAATCTTGCAGAGGGCAGCACAGTTCTAGAAGGTCTGGGTTCGAGTCCACCTCGGCCCGGGCCTCTCTGTGTGGAGTTTGCATGTTCTCCCCGTGTCTGAGTGGGTTTCCTCCCACAGTCCAAAGACATGCAGTTACTGGAGTCAGGTTAATTGGTCACTCTAAATTGCCCATAGGTGTGGATGTGAATGGCTGTCTGTCTCTCTGTGTTGGCCCTGCAACAGGCTGGCTGCTGGGATAGCCCCCACCCCCCGCAACCCTGAACAGGATAAGAGGAAGCGAATGGATGGATGGAATCTTGTAGAAACAAGGATGTTACTTAAAAACAAAATCTCAATTGTCCTGATGCATTTCTCCCACAGCAAGTTAAGGCAGCAGGATACTCAGCTCTCTTTTGTTTCCATTTTGCCCCTCCTCTGTCTCACTGAGCTCAGGGAGACCCCTCTTCTTTCCAGTGTGGGGCAGCTTCATGGTGTTCCCAATATTACCTTGCTGTTTCTGTTCCGCCTGGACTCATCGCTCTAAAAAGACAACACAAAACTCCAAAACCAATGATTGACCCTTTTTAGCAGTATGAGCCTTATTTGAGAAAAAAAAAGTTCAAAAGACTCTTAAATTATCATTATCTCATCAAAATATGTAAAAAAAAATAAATAAAAGAAAATCCCAACTATACAATACAGAGTCCACCCTGTCGTGCAGGGTTTGATGACAGGGTGGACATTTTTGGATTAAATTAGTATCTAAGAAGCACGTGGTGGACCCTCAGCTACCAAAGTTATTGGTTATTGAAGCAGACCACATGCTGATTTCAAAATATATTTTGACTTTCTGAAAATGTTTTCTATTCTATATCAGCTTTTCCCCTGACAGGGTGGACATGTTAAGGTTGACAACTACAAACTGCTGCAGGTGTTTCAGCCTCCATTGAAGAAGGACAGGTTCAGGGTGCTGATGTTACTGATTTCATTAAAGGGGCAGTTACTCCATGATGACAGGGTGGGCAGTAGTTTTAGGGACGTGCACAAAATGTTAAATAAAATAATAAAAATAAAGACAAAAAAATCAAAATGGTTTGTTTTACCCAAGAAGTGAGTAAGAGTAATAAGAACATTTAAAAAGTATTTTCATTTTGTGCCATTTGATACCTTATTACACTGCTTGAACGGAGCAGACCAGCGTGTGGGACAAAAACAGCTACATCCAACCAAAGAAAAGGGTATAAAATGAGTGAGATTCATTTTAAGAAACTTGTTCTTGTACTGATTTGTGTGTCAGTGTTTCCACATTTGTAATAATAAATTTGTCATTATTTTGTAACTTGTTAATAATAATTTATTGATTCTGATGAGGACACCAAAAGGCACTTTATAATGATACTGACCCAGAGATTATTTTTACTCAATGAATGAAATGACAAATGTTTAAAAGTAAACTCCAGTAAATTAATTAATAAACAGTGGCTCAACCAAACAATAAACAATGACATAATACACAGATAGACAGAATCGGACCAACTTCACGGCCTTTGGGCCATATGTTTATGTCATTATGGCCTTCTCAGTCTCAGAGAAGGATATGTTCATCTTAACCTCAAAGGTTTTTGCCAAAACATCAACATCTGGATGAACCAACCAACCAACCACTGGATGAACCAAGTCTGAACCTCGGCTCTCTCCATCTGTTTTTGAATGGATAGCAGCTGCACTATAAAATGATGTTTATCTTAGAGCAGCACTCTTCTCGTGAGGGGAGCACAGACAGCTGGCTGGAAAGGCCAAGATTTATATACATGTGATTACTTCTGATCCTTTGATAGATTAAATGTCATAATTGTTTAATGAAAGTGTTTCAGGCGTCTTCCTTCACAAACAAATCACACGACCTGCCAGATTCATAAAATCTAATGATTGAGCTGCAGGAGACAGAAAGTGAAGATCAAAATGTGGAGAAACAGCTCAGACTGAGTTTGCTGAGCGACCTGTCAGAGACTGAGACAGCAGCAGAGCCCGGGGGCGGGGCTGACCTCAGGTCAGTTTGTTACTTCTTTTCTTTTTTAAGCCTGTCATGTCTGGTAGTTTTCACAATCAGAATGATGATCTGAATACAGTGGTGTACCAAACACATTTGCTTTTACAAGAACAGCTCTATAAGCTTTCTACAGGCTGTTCTTGTTAATGTTTGTATTTTTATTTTTTATTTAGTTATTTATGCCAGGCCTGACAGCCAATGAGGAAGAGTTAAAGAGAGAGAGAAAAATAAAGGGAGGAAAGGAAAAAAAATAACTGAAGAAAAGTAGATATACATACACACACATATTCACATATCTGTACATATGCATATACACACATACACACAATTGTGCTGTTTGTAGTATGTGTGTGTGTGTGTGCCTCCGTCATGGAATGTACTCAACAATGAAGGCAAGAAACTGCAACCATGCCCCCCGTGATCCAGAGAGCCCATTAGGAGCTCAGAAGACCTGAGCTCCTAATGGGCACACACCCAGAATCCCAGGATGCCCGCCAGACACCCTGACGCGGGCCCACCCACCCCACACGGTGGAGCACCCAAGGGGGCAAAGACCCCTCCAGCGCAGGAAGGGGCCCAACCGGGAACCGGGTGACCCCGGGCACCAGGGCCCCAGACCCCGCACCCCAGTGCCCACAGAGGAGGCCAGCCACCCGGACGGGGCCAGTACCCACCACCACAGGCCCCCAGCCCCCACACCCCAAGACCATAACAGCATCCATCCAGGCCCCCTCCACCAACAACCAGGGCTCACACACAGAAACCACAAAATGGCAGCCACTGTCTCCAGTCCAAGAGGCATCAGACACCCGAATCCCCCGGCCCACCCCAGCCACCTGCCGGGTACACCGTGAGACAAGACTACAGCTGATCAGTTTTTTACTTAATAAAAACTTTTTTTTTTGCTGCAGTTCATGGCAGTTTATGGCCATTGTTTAAATAATTATGCAGTAAAAATGGAATCGATTGATGGAATAACAGCCTGCCTTGAGGCAGCTGTTTGTTGTGATTTGGCACTATAGAAATAAAATTGAATTGAATTGAACTTTATTCCTTTTTAATGGAGACTTTGATTATTTCTGCCATTACTGGATAAAAATGAGATTTAGAGAAAAACTGCTTTAATGTTTCCAGTTTAACCATTTTCCAATCTCATTGTACATCCTGTATAATGACAATAAAGGCATTCTATTCTATTCTATTCTATTCTATTTTAATCTGATCTTAGATCAGCTTCACTGATAGATGACGACTCTCTGACAGCAGAGATGTTTCACTGAGTTAAAGGTCAGAGGTCAGTCACATGTTATGATAAATGTTTCAGTGTTAAAGGTTTTAAATATTTGAGTGCAGTTTGGGAGGATGAGACATTTTAATGAAAGAATTCAGATTGTGTCGGGAAAATGAATCCATTATGAACGGATCCAGACTGGATGAGCTGAGAAATGACCGGAGCCTGAACTGGATCTGGACCTGATCCGGTCTGAATCCCTGATTCTGATCCGTTTGGATCCTCCTGCTGTGCAGGTGGACTCGGACACGGTCTGCTGATCCATTATAGAGCTGATGATCACAGATTTAGGTGATTTCAGTGGAAATATGTGGAGATTCATACTTTGAATTTCAGCCAGCAGAACTTTCAAAATGTTGATTTCAGTCACTTTAAATCCATTTAGTTCAGTTTGAAGTCTTCAGATCATTTCAGCCTCATCTTCACTCAAACATTCCATCATCTCCAGGATCATTCTTCCATCAGTGAGCTTTTCCAACAC